>JAULUF010000026.1:2530000-2652500 GCA_031834385.1 Semotilus atromaculatus | reverse complement strand
TTTGGTTCCCAATAAAATCTGGCTAAAGTTTGAACTTTTAAACTTTGACGTCCAAAACAACTATAGGCATAGGCTATAACGGGTAAATAAATACAATAACACTAGTTTAAATTTAAAATAAGGTTAATTTTACTTTAGGTTAATTATGTGAACAGCATGCCACTGACAAAAGCCATTAAAATTAGAAATAGGCCAAGAAGTGAGCCTTGCCTAAACTCTAATTCACTTCGATTATATGCAAACACATTACTGGAAAAGAGAAACAGCATCTATAGGCTAGCCTAATTGTTTTGAGAGAAAATCTGAAAATATAAAGTTAACTTAGCCTACATTGTTTTTTTTAAAGAATATTTACTTTATTTTTATTCACAAACGAGACGAAAATAATGATTAAGACCATTTTCCCCACAACGTCTAACAGACGTTACAGGGGTTACACAAGGTTCACTACTCGGTCCGTTTATAATGATAAAAACGTTACGAGTTTAGGCAATACCGTTCTCTTGATGATGCCAAACGAACGCTGTTTACATTCTAAACACGCGTGTTTACGTTTATTTAAACGTGAAATAGTTAGTTGGACTTGAAAGTTTAAAAACTTTCATCGGATTTTCCCGGGAACCGAAGCGTAAGCTTTTGCAGTGTATCAAAGCATCATTCTCTGATATTAACCATCCTCTTTCTAAGACAGCGGTATCACTTTCATCATACTGTTTCACAAGATAAAAAGAGGTCCGTTCAGATACCAATTCGTACGCTCGTGCGATTTAAAACGCGGATGAATAGCAATATTCATGTCGGGATGAATGTGAAATGATAGGTGTCAATTTGAATCTTACCCGCAGCCCTTTTGGGTGCTTGCTGTTTCCTCCTTGGCATGTTCAACTCTCTTTAGTTCACGTACAGTGAAACTGAGCCCAGGTGAAATTCTGTAAAAGCGCTCTGATATAGTCCATACACACGCAATAGCGACTCTCTAATGCACTTCAGTTCCGTACAATCCAGTTTTTCAAAAACGCTGTCCAGAAATCAGGTGTCTCTATTTTAATATACCTCTCCTTCCTAGATAGACAGATCTATGGCGGATTGTTTTGCTTTGCTTTGCTTTTCTTTCCGTCTCTTCTTCTTCTTTTCTTTTTGTGTTTCCCAAGCCAAAAGGACAAACGCTGTCAATCGCTTAGACTCCCGGTCTCGTATGAAACGTAGTAGGAAAAGGGCAGAAAAAATTGTGTATATCACACACACACGGCGATGCCAGCAGCAAACATCGATCCATAGAACAAACTGAACATTAAAAACTCCTCCTCCTCCTCCTCCTCCTCCTCTGGACTTGATGATGGCAGCGAGACATTTGTTACACTAGATAACCACGAGTTTATTAAAGAGACAGGGTCCGGAGAAAACATGAGACAGCCCACAAGACCAGCCTCATATCTCTGCCGCTTTAGGCTTGAGTTTACAGAGATGCTGAGAAACGAGCGCGTGAAGCAATGAATGCTTCAGTGTAATGACACACTGCAGAGTAATAATGAATAACATGCATGCAATATGTAATTATTTTTAGTAGCTGGCAGAAATGAGATATAATTGCCATTGCTGTGGTAATTACTTACATTAACATGTATAGCCTACGTGTAAGCTGTAAGCGGTCTCTGTATGCCTATAAAAGGCAGAGAGACAAACATGTTAAATGCTAAACCTGGAAATGTGAGAATAACATTAGTATCCATGTTATAGTGCAAAATACATATGAATATTATTTTAGTAGCTGCTAGAAATTAAAAATTGTTGTTGTAATCAATTAGTCTACTATAGTAAACTGTTGTGTACAGTATACAGTTGGCTAAGATGTTTATAAAGGCATTGAGAAGAATCCAAGCGTTAAATACACAAAGTCGTTGTGTTAAAAACAAAGAATTGTTTATGTTATGTTATGTTTAGTGTAGTGTATATGTTCTGATAATTAATGAACGAAACGTATGTATAATATAATAATGTTCAGTAGCTGCTCACTGTAAAAATAAAAAAATAAAAAAACTATATATATATATATATATATATTGTTAGTTTAACTTGAAAAAAAAAGTAAGTTACCTGGTTGCCTTAAAATGTGGAGTTCATTGATATTAAAAACTTAACTTGAGTTGATGCAACAATGGAGATTGGTTTAATAAATAGAAACTCAAAATATTATGTTATCTAAACCACATTATCTAAGTTGATTTGAGAAGATAAAAAGTGATAAATCAAAAATAATTTTGGTTTAACTTAAGTTATCTGGTTGCCTTAAAATTTTGAGTTCACTAAAATTAAGAATTTGAGTTCATACAACAAAGGAGATTTTTATTATGAGAATCTGAACCACATTAATGATCCATGTTTATTTGACAAAAGATAAAATGTTGTGATGATAAATCATGAAAAATATATTATTTTTTTTACAGTGTCGAAATAAGGCATCGTTATTGTCATTGCTATCGGGATTAATTCAATTACTGTGGCATGTTATAGTTATAACACTGCAATGTATAGTAATTTCCAGAGATTCTTTTTAAAAATAAATAGTAAAAAATTAAAATAAACGGATACAAAATAAAAAAAATACAACAAAACAAAAAATAGGTTGTACTGAAAGGAAGTGCAAAGACAAAAAAGACTAATAAAAATAAAAGCTAATAAAAGTTTAGTTTTCAGTAGCATTGTCCATGTTACACTGCTAATTATTATGCTTATAAAGAGCATAAGCAATTACTTATTAAAAACATGTTATGCATCATATTACTCAGCACATGCTTATGCACTTCACAGTATCATGTGACCATGTTTTCGAGAATGTGTTTGGTTTTGAAAAGGCCTATGAAGCCATATTTGATCAGAACACAATAGTAAAGTGATCTCATCCCATTAGTCATCTCAATGTCAAAAAGTGGCCAGATTTACCCAAATTCACCCATACAATGACACAAGCTATTTGATTCAAACCGAACCATAGAAACATTCAAATCTTTCAGCTGAGAAAACCTTTATGAAGTCATAGTAACAGCAACAATGAGCGGCACCGTACATTGTTCGGCACAGCTTTATTACATTTATTACAGGGTAACTGTAGTCCTACAAGGTGAAGCAGAATGGTTCCCCTTTCTGAAAGCGCAGTGTCTCACCATTTGTGTCCCGACCTCTCACCATCTCTGATTATTGAGGTCACGGATAAACAAATGAGTGGCCATTACTCACAGACTACAGATGACCTCAGCACACACCATTGCTGTGTGATAAATGATCCCGCTGTCATACAGAGAGATGATGCTGCCTTTGTTAATCTGTTATGTGGTGACGTTACTCGATCCTCCTGTTTTCTCCCGTCTCCTCGCGCTGATGTGCGGATGCCAGTCACCGGGCGATGATGGCAGAGACCTCCCGTGAACTTGACATGAACTCCGCCGATCAATCAGTGTTGAGCTTCCACTTTGACCATACCTGTCTGACAGCTTTTAACACCCTCTGTGTATAAACGTTAACACACACACACACACACACTATATCTCTACCTGCATGTATAGTACAGCTAGCACCTTGCCATCTCATCTTGATCAGCTTTGTGTGACTTTCACTAAGTGATTGTGTGCACAGTTTATAAGCTGTAATATAGGGGTATTTTGTCATGTGCAATGTCAATTGGCCAGTATTACATTGAGGTAACAGTCCACAGGTGTGTTTAGTCTGGTTGTGTGAACTTGAATTTGAATGTAAGCTGTATTTTTATTTTATTTTAACTAGAAAACATGTGAAAAAACGCCTTGAAGTTTTAAGGTTTCTTGGACAGATAGAATGAGAAATAGAATGATAGAACGATAGAACAATCAAACAATAGATAGATAGAGCGAGAGATAGAATGATAGAACGATAGAACGAGAGACAGAATGATAGAACGATAGAACAATAGATTGATAGATAGAATGATAGAACGAGATACAGAATGATAGAACGGTACACTGTAAAATCCAACAGTGATTCTACGATGCAACAAGAAATCAGATATTTGGTTTCAAAGGAAGATAAGTAATATATATATATGTGTGTGTATATATGTATGTTGAATGAAGGATTTATAACATAACTACTTTTTTTAAGTAAGTCTAATTAGATTTTACCGTATAGAACGACAGAACAATAGATAAAATGATAGAACGAGAGACATAATAAAGCTGAATTTTTATTTTATTTTCTACTAGAAAATATTTGTCAAGTTTCAAAGGCCTTGAAGTTTTAAGGTTTCTTGGACAGATAGAATAAGATATAGAATGAGAGATAGTATAATACAACGAGAAATAGAACAATAGATAGAATGATATTTAGATAGATAGAACGAGAGACAGAATGATAGAATGAGAGCTAGAACGATAGATAGAACAAGAGACAGAATGATAGAATGAGAGATAGATAGATAGAATGAAAGAACAATAGATAGAATGAGAGACAAAATGATAGAACGAGAGACAGAATGATGGAACGAGAAATAGAATGATAGAACAATAGACAGATAGACAGAATGATTGATATAGAATGATAGAACGAGAGATAGAATGATAGAACGATAGAACAATAGAATGATAGAACGAGAGACAGAATGATAGAATGATAAATAAAATGATAGATAGATAGAATGATAGAACGACAGACAGAATGGATGGATGGATGGATGGATATAAAACTATTTCCTTGCAGATGCCCCCACAACCCCCCAAAGAAACACTCTTTTGATTGGCCAGTACAAAAAAAAAAAAAAAACAACAAAAAGAAAACACCAAGCAACAGCATAGCAACAACAACATGGCAACCATCCATTACACCATCCTTTTTTGAAGTTCTGTCACTGCAACTATAAATAAAGAAGTAAAACAGAGGACCGACTGAAAGAGCAACAACTCGTAATACTAATGCAAACAAACAAATACGAGATGTTGTCAAAGCGTTGACACTGCTGATAGTTACGGCTGTATCTGTTCTGTACACAAGCTTTCATAACATGCCGTAAACTTAATTGTGAAGTCTAAAAAAAAAGCCCTTGTAAGTTTTGGTTTGAAGCTGACTGACATAGCAAAATATTTGCAACTGTTGCCAATGAATGCGACACAGTGTTAATTCGCATGGTAGGGGTTTTCAATGTTTTGTTCCGCAGCTCTGGTGCAAATCGTCAGTTCTGCGCTGAGCCGAGAAGAGCTAATTAAAATGCACTCCCCATGATGAAAGAGTCAAGGCCTGGGGATTCCAAACCTGCTTCTGATTCAAAGCTCAAATTTCATGTGATACGGACAGGCGGTGATTGAAGTCTTGAGAGCTGTAATTTTCAAAGTAGAACAACAACATATGCATACTGTTAACAGCAGATGCTTAATTTGAAAATCTAATGCATATAACCCAATTAGAAGACGAGGAAAAGAACCACAAGTGAAATTAAATAGGCTGCCGTGCTGGTTTAAACCTTTCAAGACGAGCCTTTCAAGACCAGAATATTTTGCCTGATATTTCCATCAAGAATCTCAACTAAGCAATCAATATTTCTGCACAATAATTAACACCCGTGCAGCTGCCACATGCAGGATGGAAACGTGTTGCGCCACGTTCCATATTTCAGTTCCCTTAAATGGACCTGGTTTTCACGTCCCTCATCGAGGAAGGACAATTGAGGAAATATTTCATGGAGTGTAGGACAGGTAAAATACCACAAACGGAGACGAAAACCCATAACCGCTCCCCTGATAAACTAATAGGCTCCACTTGTCAAGGCTGCATAACAGAGAACAGTGACCTTTTCCTGAGCATATGCAAACATATTGTTTGTGTGTGTGTGTGTGTATGTAAAGATGTGTGTTTTCACAGGATGTTGAATTAGCTGAGGGTGAACAATCGTGCGTTTCCAGTACCACAGGCTACAAGCAAAGATTTTCCTGCCCTGAGATGAAGAGAATCGTGGGGGGTAAAGCTGGAATCTACATTACTTTGACCAAATCACGTGCTCAGTTCAGCAAAACAAACTGTAGCTGAACACAATGCTTACACGCGCAACCGTACACCTTATGGCTAATAATGTAAACGTGCTGTACTTTTGCCAAAACTGTCCCATACACCCCATATTGTTCCGTTTTTTTTTATTTGTAAATGCAATAAATTAAATGAAAAGCTGTTCGTTTAAACTTTCTACTCATCAAAAAAAAAAAAAAAAAGATATAAATACACACACACACACACCATGATTTCCACAAAAAAAGTAGCACATTTTTGATAACAACAACATTGATAATAATAAGAAATGATTTCTGAAGGATCATGTGACACTGAAGACTGTAATGATGCTGAAAACTCAGCTTTGATCATAGGAATAAATTACATTTTAAAAAGTAAATGTAAATGTATATTATTTAAAAAAAACAGTTCTTTAAATTGCAATAATATTTCACAATATTCTTGTTTTTACTGTATTTTTGATTACACTGCAAGTCATTCTCTATTTCACACATTCATACTGGTGCAATACAAAACACCACTTTAAACAAATACACCAACATTTGGATTGTGCATAGTCATCATTATAGAACGCATAAAGAATGCATGAATGCACAAATTATTAAATGTTTGATTTTGTAACCGTTTTAACGCCAGGACCAGAGAAAAACCTGATGATTTCTAAATCTCATCTCAACTTTGTACTGTCAGCTTAATGATTTAAAAAAAAACATTTTGTAACCCTTGACATTTTACAATGACCTGCTTTTAGATCATTATCAGTATTTTTTATTATGGATTATGAACAAAATGCTTATTTTAAAGAAAGAGTTTAGTAAGATTGGAGGGTTTTTACTCGTTTTAATGTATACACACTGAATATGCCACTAGTGTTTATATGCAGAATGAAATCATAGTAATGGCCTGAAATTACCACATAATCAGAGTGTGATGTGCATTGAAACGCAGTCACTATAATAAGGGACAAAAATCTGTTCTTAACACTGTAGCTAAAGGATAAACAAGATTTGCAACCAATAATTGCTGCGGGACAGCATCATTTTTTCATTGTTTATCTTATGAGAAATAATAATGCTAATAATAATAATCCTGCTGGTGTGGGGTTGTGTTTCAAAGTAGTTACTGTGACCCAACATGAGTTTTTTATTTATTTATTTTTTACCTCAATAAGGATCCTTGCTTGCGGTGTTTCCACCACTAGCACTTGACCTATTTCTTCTCATGTAATGTATCGTTAAAGCAGCCTTGTGAAATGACTTAATTATTCATGCTTGATTTCAAAGTATGGTGCTTAAGCAACGTGGCTCCACGGGAGGACTGACACATGCGACGGTGTTCGTACAAGCACACACACTGAGCGGCGTGCGGACGGGCCTGTTCACCAACACAACCTCCGCTGTGTTCAGTCTGTACTCCGCATTAAGGTATTAGCCCTGCTTGGAAGATAAATGCCCATGTCACACATTCTTACACACACACACGCACACATGGTCTTGGCCTATGCAGCAGACATGCACTAGGCATTATTCAAACAGAACTGGAAAATGTGATATAGTGTGAAGTGACACACATCTGAAGCACATTTGAGGAAGACTGAGTGACCTTTGAGTAATCTGTTTGAAGGAAGAATATTTTCCATATTATTCTCCTTATTTCCCACAAGTTTTGCACAAAAGACAGTGGCCTCAAAAAGTATGTGGACACTTAAATCACGCTGAATGTCAATGCATTAGATACTAAAGGAATCATGGTAGAGCTTCTCTTCACTTTTCTGAGACACTTTTGAATGATGTGGTACAACATTTTTAGCGGTTGTCTCATAAGCTTCACTTAAAAGGATAGTTCACCCAAAAATGAACATTCTGTCATCATTTACCCACCCTCATGTTATTCCAAACCAAAGTTTCTTTCTTCTGCTGAACATAAAAGATGATATTTTGAAGAACGTAGGTCACCCAACAGTTGATGGGCCCTAATGACTTATACTATGGAAGTAAATGGGGTCCATAAACTGTTTAGTTACCAACATTCTTCAAAATATCTTCTTTTGTGTTCAACAGAAGAAAGAAATTCATACAGGTTTGGAACAACTTGAGTTTAAATTTTTGGGTGATGTCCCTTTAAGTTCACAAAATAACCACCGGTGTATTTAATCTATAAACATATTCCACAAAGTTTGACAAACATTAAATGTCCAAGATCTTTGTTTTCAACAGTATATCGGTTGGTTCATATTCTGATGCCTAACAAAATTAATATATAGTAATGGCCAAAAGTAATGTCCGGCCTTATCGAAAACGTGTTAATGATTTTGTAATCATATTGCGTAGTTGTGCTTGTCAATTGCAACTACGCAATCAATTGTTTCATTTGTGATAACAAGTCAATTGTTTTATTTGTGATAACAACTCAAAAAAATGTGCAGACATACATTTTGATGAACATGCAAAAACAAGAGAGAACCAGCAAAATAATAACTGATTTTTTTCTTTTGCATAGTAAATTTTTAGTTTGCCAAATCATTTTAAATATCTTAAATAAGTTAAATACCGTACCAAGTTTAGGGTTTCATTTTTACTTAATATTTTAATTTAAAAATATATATATTTTCCACATATTCCACATTTTGATGGTTTAATTTAACTTGTGAGGTAAAAACAAATCAAAACTAAAATTTAATTCTCACTTTCAGAGATTTTTTATGAACGCAATTTCTTTTTACCATTATGACAAATAATAACCGATGCTTTTTGGCATTATTAATATCAGACCTGCCACAATGTGTCATTGAATGTCATCAAACAGAAAATATTCTGCCTTACATAATCTTTTTCTTAAAAATTAAGTCATGCAGGTTAAAAAAACAACACAAGAGCAAATAAATAATAATTATAATAATATATCCCTTTAAAAACAGAAATTTAGACTTTATTTCGATGGTTCCTTTAGATATTCTACTAAGTAAAGTTGCACCCACATGTAAACTAACTCTCATTAGAGTAGTTCAGTATCAATAGACTGTTAGGGTTAGTAGAAGTTGTTGACATGTACATGCAAAGTTACATAAAAAAATGTCAGTTGCTGGAGCATCACAATAAAGTGTTAGCATAAAGCAGACAATCTACTAATACTCTATGAGACGAGAGCTAGTTAACATGTAGGTGCAACAATACTTACAGTCAACAGAATGTCTAAAGGAGACCATCGAAATTACATGTAACCAAGCAGAAGGTATCATTGAAATGTTCTAGTACCCAAACTACAAAATAACTAGTTCAGCAACACAACAGAACTGACTTCTCATAAAGACATTATCTTGCAACGTTTTGACAAATCAAATATGATCTGTGCCGAGCAAGACCAAGTGTGGGGTGTCAAATCCTGAGCGTGTGATTGAGAACAGACGACATTCAGACCAGAGTCCTGCTCCTGTCACGACGGGCCACCAAGATCTCCCTGACACATCTGACTGATAGATGCTTGTTTGCGTATTTATTCGAACGAGGACACACACACATATCTGAGATTGGACCCATGCAGAAAGGTAAGGCCCGAGCCCGACCTGTCACTTCCTCCTCGGTACAGTCGTGGTCCGCGGCGACAGCGCGTCCAGCCCAGGTTTGTCACTGCCTGTCCAGACCTGACCTGTCAGCTTACGTGTGCGGATGTGAATGCTGATGGATGTTTCCAGAACTGCTCCTCTGTGTCCATCAAAAGCTGGAATGTGTCACTGCCACTTCAGAGTCCGAGCTCAGAGCTTTTGAGATCTGTTGACAGCTGCAGAGGGTGGTCTGCAGTTCTGCCAAACCGGATCAGACGGGTTCTGGTCTGACGGGAAGCTTTCAGAACACTTGCTGCGCAAAGAGGGACGGTTTGTGTTCAGTCCATTGCATGCCGATTACGGTTTTACGCTTTGTCTGGAAGAAAAAACGTTTAAAAGATTCTCTTGTTGGGGGAAACATGAAAACTGATGAGAACAACCTAACACAGGCTTATTGGAAAAACATGCCTTCATTTACATTTTTGCACAAAAAAAAAAAACCTATACATACATTATGTACAAGTGAAGCAGGAGCACAGGATGTCTTGAGGATGCATTGAGAAAATACTTAACAAGACCGTGGCTTAACTACTTCAAATGATGAAACTTGTAGTTTCCCCGTTTAAAATGATGATGAATGAAAACAAATGATTATGATGATAATAATTCATAATTTATTATAATAATAATCACTTATTATATGATAAAAATGATGTTCCTACGGAGCCCCTTAAGGACATAATGGTAAAAATAAAAATTAGATGGGAGTAAAAAAAATAAAATAAAAAAATATTACAATGCTTTTAGCGAAGATTCTCGGGGGGGAACACGACGTTTCTTGAGGGAACGCAAAACATTGGCGAGGAAACAAACTTTTTTCTTTCATTTCATATTTTTTTCCATCACCATGTCCCTTGAGGGCCACTGTACGTTCTACCTTAACTTCTGAAATAATGAAACAAAAAAATAAAGCAGAATTTGCAACCCATTTACATGCTTTAAGTGAAACATTTAACAATATAACCCCCTCCAAAAGGAAGTATTTTAAGGTGACGTAGTGACATTGTGCTTCCTTAAGTAAGTACTGAGTAAATAACTACATGCACTTGCTATAGAGTAACAGTAAGGGTTTGGTTTAGGGTTAGTTACTTGTAATTATGCATAATTTACCGTTATTACTATAGTAAGTACACGTAGTAACGTGTGACTATGTTACCTTTAAAATAAAGCGGAAAAATATATAATACATAAATATAATATATCTATCAAATGGATTGTCCGTCCAAGAACATCACAATAACCTTGTACTCAAAAATAGTCTGAACAACTTTATTTTATTAATAAAGTTATTATTTTATTAATCCTTTTGTCTAGTTGTTTCGAACGATTCACTGGTTCAAATTATTCTAAAGAAAACAAATGTTTGTCTTTGTATTTATAGAAATGTAACTTGAAATGACTTTCCTTTTCAACTGACATATTGAATCTCTCTTATTCTTCAACCGCTTGTCATATAGAGACACTTTTCATGATCCAATATCCTCAGAAATATGTCACAATAGTGAAGTAAAACATCCTTTCATGTTGACTGTAAGATGATGTAATTTATTGCTTAAAATAACCGGTAACACTTTAGTTCAGGGTCAAATTCTCACTATTAACTAGTTGCTTATTACTGTAGCATGCATATTACAAGAATATTGACTGTTTATTAGCACTTACAAAGCACATATAAATGCCTTATTCAGCATGACCATATTCTATATCCCTTAATCCTACCCTATACCTGAACTACATAAATAATTATTAAGTTTATTAGTAAGTTTATTAAGGCAAAAGTCATAGTTAATAGTGAGGTTTGGACCCTAAACTAAAGTGTGACCAAATAGCCCAATGTCCACAGTAGTGATCCTTAGTATTAGAGAAGAATGTGTTTGTGTCAGTAGGTTAAAGGCTCGTACACACTAAGGATGTTAACTATAACGATATCAATAACGATAACTACACCAGCGGTCAATATCATTCTGCGTTCAGCAGTTTTGTCGTCTGTCGCTTTAAATGCTCGAGCTCTTTAAAGGATTCTGATTGGCTGTTGATGTTTTTATTGTTCATTAGCTCGGAGAAAAATCGTTCTGAATGTGATTCCAACTACATTTCCCTGTAACATTTATCATTATAGTTGTGGACAATATTTAGAACTGTCTATCATCATTATAGTTATTATCTTTGGTGTGACGGGGCCTTAAGAGTCAAAGAATCCCATTTCATAACTTTTCCAAAGAGGTTTTTCATGTGATAAGTTAAAACCATATTTGCGGTCATGCGTCACAACAGTGTTGCTCAATCTGATTTTTATCTGTTTTACTGGCATTTCATCTTCTAATAGCATAAAATAAAATAAAATTCCCAGCATATTAATTGCAAAATCCATTGTTTATGTCCAGATGACACACGTACATTCACTCGACAGCAGCTGAGAAAAGTCTGAAAGCCATTTCCTTTTAAAGGTGATGGAGTAGATTGCCACCCATATTTAGAGTCTCTTTTCCCTCCTTTTTTAGGAGGACAACTCTGGCTTTTAATAAACATGTAATAAGAAAGAAAACAGCTGGTAGCTGTATCACAGATGGTGCTGTTCTTGGCATCTCAGAGGAGGGGACCACACATGCAGATGGCTCATTATTCCAGCATTTGGTTATGCATATTGCACAAAATCTTATTCCAATGCTTAACAACCAGCATAAGCAATACAGGTGTTACAGATTTTTTTAAACACAGTTTTCTTTCACAACATGCACCTCTCCACATACAACACACACTTATGTCTATCACATGTTTAGATGAACTGTTATGGTTTATGTAATCAGTATACGGGTCTGATGACAGAAATGCTTTTAGACCGCACAGTTTAACTTTAATACTTCCTGCCATTAGTGAATGAAAAAACAACCACCAAATCACTAACAATAAAGAGACAAAATTGAGTTTTTTAAAATGGTGAACATTCACTACTCATGAAATATTTTTGACCATACACGTGCTGCATTGATTTATGCACAACAGCAGGTCTTAGTCATGAGGTGGAGAAGAGCTTAATCTACAAAGAAATAATTACAATGTATATACAAACTAAGATGATTACTCAATTACTTAAACTACTTAATAGAGAAAGTCGAACAGAAAGACTGGCAAAGCAACATATTTCAGCTGCCGTTGCTTTCTGTTAAAGCCCTGCGAATCGTAATCACATTTCACTGCTTACTGTAAGGGTTTCACTGGATCTCTGAATGCGTCGAACGAGGAATCAAATCTATTGAGGTAAAACGTTTACTGTAGTATGGAAGAAAAACAAACTTCACCCCAGTCCAAAAAGATCATGTATTGAAACATTTGATCTACAATGATTGATTAGATAACACTTTATAATATGTATACAGTAACAACACACTTATAAATAATTTGCAAACTATTAGTTTATAGTTAATTAACATTTTATAAACTGTAGTTAATACATTAATAGCCTATATACAGTGAGTTCTTCATTCATTGTCACTATATAGTTAACAAAGAGTTATTGTTTAATTAGCTCATATGTAAAGAGTTAGATAACACTTTGTTATCAATTTATTAACCATAAATATAGTTCTCACTTTAGATTAGGTCATGGAATGACAAAAAAAAAAGTACTTTAGTCTAACCTTCATTGGACATTAATTACAAAATAATATTAATAGTTGCTTAAAATGTTATATTACAATATGTGTGTGTGTGTGTGTGTGTGTGTGTGTTACTCTTTTTAGAAAAGGTAAACATATTTGTAAAAATCAAACTTAATATTCCATTCATTATGTGACCATGAAATTTATTTGTTTGCTACATTGAAACATTACATAATGTAATCTAAAGGGAATTACAATCTATATCCTATGGTGATTATTCAAAATGATTATAACTAAGTTACTAAACATTTCACAAGGCCTGCATTTAATCTCACAATATTTTGATTTTGTAGATGCACTGTAAATGTGTTATGGTCAAATAGTGTAAAAATCACATTAATGACACACTGAATTCAGAAGCTTACTGTACATACAAGCTCTTCTTTCTTAGTAATTCAAACCAGGTGAGCTATCAGACATGGCTCCTGTCTGTGGTTTACAAATGGATATATTATAATAACATGAATGGAATTCTTCATAAAACATAGTAAAAAAGCTGACGCTATTGGAAGTGTAAATCTTTTCAAGTCAAACTTGACATTTTGAATACCTTTGAATAAATTTAAGACAGCAAATAGGGTCTGTTTTCGATGTCATGTCGACTTTAAGGTTTCAAACATGTATTCATGTTCATCAGTGTCACATTTCATGATGAAGAGAGATGCACGTCTGATGATTAAGTTTGTACTAATCAGCAGGAACGAGAGAAGTCCTGCAAGTCCTGAAAGATCTGCTGGGATTTTCCTTCACTGCGACTCACACTTGACACTGCATGACTGCCGGAGCTGTCCCCTCTCGTTTATAACACGCAACAATGTGACCTTTATTCCGGCAATAACCATAATGCGCTTTAGCACATGCCACTCGCGGCCCGCCGCCGCCGTTCGTGTCATATGTTGGATCTTCCTCTGAATTCAGCCGCAGAGACAACACGAGGAGTCTCTTCACGCGTCAAACCTTCCAGGAAGCTCAGCTCTGAGAGTGCCATTTTCTGTCTCTTAACCTTAAATGACTGCTATCCACAAAACCCATGGCTGTATTCAAGTTCCTCGGAGCGAGTTCGCTCTTTTTGAAGCAAAACAATGTTTTGGTCAAGATGGTGATAGAGATAATGACAATGGCTAATGATAGCTAGATTTGAAAAGCAAATATCAGTGTTTGTCAGGGTTATTATCATTAACTAAAATTAACTGAAATAATATAATTAGTGCTGTCAAACGATTAAAATATTTAATCGCGATTAATCGCATTAATGTCATAGTTAACTCGCGATTAATCGCAAATTTTTATCTATTCTAAATGTCTCTTGATTTCTTTTTGTCCCATTATTTTTTCTCATTTCGAGAAATGGATCGGCTTGCTTTTTGCAAATGTTTTTTTTATTGAAAAAAACACTGACAATACTGTGTTTAATTTCACACTAAAACATTCTCACTTGGAGCAAGTAATCTCTCACACTATGTAACACTGTCCATCAATTAAAGCGTGAAATAAATACTGTGACGAGGTCCTGATATTGACGAGGGGGTGGAGAATGCGCATCAGATGTGTGTGTGTGTTTGGCCATCAAGTGGTATTTCAGACTGGACGTGCTGCGATGATGATAGCTTACTGTAGTTCACAACGACAAAACACACAGATCACTTTGGTCTTGTCAATGGGACCATTTGGCAACTTTTTAAAAGTAAACTTTCAATTCAGAATCTTATTGGCATCCATTTCGGCGTCTCGCGCTCGTCATCCACTCAAAACGTAACGTTAACCTAACCTATTATTTGGCCGGCTCGCAAGCCCAAACAAGTGTGTGGTTTCCCGGTCTAGCTAGATCCAGTGCTTTCACACAGGACGCAGAATGCGCGGCGCTACGCCAGTTTTCAAAACTTTTTGCATGCCGCGCTGGTAATCGTCACAGCTGCAAAAGTTTAACTATTTTGAATTTTGATATATAAAATCTCACTTGGTCACTTTTCAGTTGGTCATACTGCACTGTAAAAGATGATTTGTAATTTTAACAGTAAAAGCCTGTAAAAATGCGACGGTAAAAACTTGTAAAATTGGTTGACAGTAAGTTCCTGTACTATATACAGAGAGAAACTGTAATAGATCTAGCCTTACATTCAGTGCAAGATAAATAAAAAAAATTTTAAATGTACCATTTTTGTAAGTAAAAAGAATGAATCCACTTACAATGCTTTCATGTGTGGTGTGAATCAGGCCTAATACATTAAAAATAAATGATCTCCAGTTATTGCTTTGCCACATTGTGATAAGTTTGGCCTAGTCACAAAAATAAAAACATAAAACAAATATAAACGTCAAAAAATCAAAAACAAATGAGGATTGACAGCAACATGATCATGATGCCATCTGAGCCAATGATTAAGAAGATAAAAGCACTGTTGTTGTGGCTCTTATTGCACGCTCTGCTCTCTTGGTCCATCATGTCTCAGTCTTGCTCTCTTCTCGTTTCATCTGCCTGTCAGGTCGACTACATCTTTTTGATGGCATCACAGGCAATTAGCAAGATGATGCTGCACAAAACCATCTGGACGGACACATTTCATGTTGCTGGGGGAGACAGTTTTTGGCATGATAAAAATACATCCCAAGGTCAGATTTTAAGGCGTAAAGTATCAGATTCTGAAAGAGTCAGAACATGAAGATGACTGTCGCTGTCAGTGCTGGGAACATCATTTTTAAAAGTACCACATTAAAATATAGTGCTACTAAGTTTTTACTAATTGTGTCTATTTAATAATTAGTCTTTACAGGGGGGAAAAGTTACTATAATGCTTTGTTCTTTTTAAAAAAGTACCATATTTTGTTACATTACTACTACAACTACTAACAAGGATAAACTACAACTATATAAAGTATATCCCATATAAATACAGTACACATGTAAAGCGATATATTTAGCAAATCTTAACTGCTCGATTGTTTATAAAGTCACATAATTTAAAATATATTAATCCCCCAGCTATATTAAAATATATTATATATAGCTGGGTGATTAATATATTTTAAATTATGTGATATATATATATATATATATATATATATATATATATATATATATATATATATATATATAAGTATATCCAACTTTACCAGCATAGATACAGTACACTAACAAAGTGATATACAGGTGAAACTCGAAACATTAGAATATTGTGCAAAAGTTAATGTATTTCAGTAATTCAAATTAAAAGGTCAAACTAATATATATATATATATATATATATATTATATAGCTACATACATATGCATGAATATACTTTTCAGAGGGCCGACATTTCTGTACTTAAAATCCTTTTTTAATTGATTTAATGTAATATTCTAATTTTCTGAGATTTTAAATTTGGGATTTTCATAAGCTGTAAGCCATAATCATCAAAATTATAACTTTTGCACGATATTCTAATTTTTTTAGTATAACCTCTATAATGCACAGCAAATCTCAACAATTTTGTCTTCTTTGAATGTTCTAAATGCAACTATGAGGCGTTAAGCTATTAAGATATTAAAAAATAACTGCTTTAAAATATATATATATATATAAATACAAATAATATTGACTTGATTGATTAAAGGTAACGTGTTAAATCACCACTACTTATTTTCATGAAGTATCTCACAGTGGACTGAAAGATAACTGTCATGGTCAGTTAAAAGCTCAAGAAATACAGTCTAGAACTACGATACACATCATGCTCACATGTACAGTAATACAACAACTCCTACAATGTTTGGACATATTAAAATGAAATAAAAGAAAAAGCAAAACACATTCGTTTCTTGAAAAAGTAGCAAATTTAGTGTAAATTAAGTAACATGGTACTCTACTCATTTCTGGAAAAATGTAATCGGATTATGTAATGCATTACTCATGCATTTGATAGATCAGTGTTGATATATCTTTTGTTTAGCTATAATTCTGTCTAAAGCCATTTTTTGACAAATACATTGCTAAAGCCAGTTCCACCTGGACAGCCAGGATGTCTCAATGTACTATAAGATTAAGTGATATTAAAGACAGACATAATAATATTAAAATCTGTCATAATAATATTGACATTTTGGAGCGATTCCAGGGCTCATTCATTAATGATCGTTGGTTGGAGGGGGTGCTGGAAGGGTCAGAAGCCTTGAAGAGATTACACTTTGGCAGGTTTACTGCTGCTCCAAATATGATAGACCTGACGTGTCATTTTCCCGGCTAGAGCACCCTCAGAAAAGCCATAAATTATCATGGGAGAGCGGGAAATTGATTCTCCATCTCTGTACCCTGCAAATGTTCCCCATAAATATGCAGTGATGGGACATAGCTCCTTTTATTAACTTGGCCGGAAAAAAAACATAGGGTATTTAACTAAAAGCAGGGTGATTTTGAATACCAAACACAGTTTTGGATTCGTTTTACATTAAAAACATTATTAGATAGGCCCATCAGTTCAGTTTCCTATAGATCTGGCCCGATGTTGGGCCGATGATGCGTGAGGGTGTATCAGTACACAAATAAATCCTCCCAGATCACAAGAAAATATCAAGTTATCATTTTGAATTTGCTTCTTGGCTCATACTTCAAAATCGATGCCTTTTTAACACAGCTGGGAACAATTCAGTGTTTTAAAAATGGCTCCCTTTTAAAGGTGCAGTAAGTGATTTCTGAGAAATACTGTTGAAAGTGGATTGGACCGAGCAGCACAACACACTTGTAGCCAATCAGCAGTAGGGGGCGTGTCCACTTATGATGGGGGAGGAGAGAGTGTGGGCCAATCAGCAGTAGGAAGCGTGTCCACTCATGATGGAGGAGGAGAGAGAGTGAGGAAGAGGGAGATTTGAAGAAAGACTGTTGAAAGAGAGATGGCTGAGAGACATTACAAAACAGAAAAGGTCAAAGGAATATCACTGGATAAAGAAGGTTTACAATCAAGCAAGAGCTTTAGGAACCGCGTTAATATTAGCAAAGCTTTCCAGCGCTGGAGAGACCTACTCAACCAATTCTTGCTTGTATATACTCTTTGTGTACTGTGTGTTAAGTTTTTATTCTTCCTTGTCATTCTTCGCCATCTTCGTTTTATTTTTTGCGAAGCATTATTTTGCTTTGCTTCAGCTATGATAAAGAGACATTCACTCTTGCATTGTGTGTTTGTGCATTTTGGGACCGGAGGCGTGTGTTTGTTTGGGTTGATTACAAATATCAACAGTGTTACTGCATGAAATAGCTTACTGTACCTTTAAATCATGAGTGTGAATTTGAATTAAATATACCTCACAGGAAGTAGAACTGGACAGGAAGTGGACTTAATTTTGCCATACAGCACCACAAAAGGTCCAACACTGTTTCCAAAAATAATGTTTAATACTATACAAACTAATATTGATATCATTGATATTTTTGTGACATGTTACATAATTAATAATTAAAAGTGATATAAAAGTTTTTCTAAAAATATAATAAAGTATAACTTAGATACAAATTTCTGTAGGTGGCATTTTCAAATATTATTAACATTATTTTATATTTCTGGTAAAAACAAAACTATTGTGAGAGAAAATGTTTATGTTTAAATCATACTGAACAATTAAATGTATTACTAAACATTAGACTTACGGAAGTTCTATGAATTTCATTCCATTTAAACTCCACATCTTTAAATAAAAATTCTAATTAGAAGTCTTTATCCTGCATCCTGTTTACTATCAAATTCACATTTAGGAAATTAAAGAACCATTTGACAAAAATAGTTTCAACATGTCCCATTGAAAAAGTACATTTGGACATTTTCTACTTGCTAGTCATACATACAGTATATAGATGACCTCAAAGCCAACAGACATGTATTTAAAGCCACAACACTCCAATTGCTATTTCATGGGCTCTATAAATAACACTCAAATCAATTCTGAATCACCACAAACCTGCTCTTTAAGAGGTCTAAATACAATACTGTGGCCTGAAGACAAACAGGCCTCAGATTTCATTCCAACTAGTCACTTTAGCATGGAAAATCCCACTGTCTGAAATCTGGAACTTGTTACTCATATCTTCTGTGATACGAACAGATGTTTTTATTGCACGGATATAAAAAAAGAGGAAGTGTAACGAGTCATTGACTAGAACTGATGCAACCGGTCATTGCATTTGAACAGCGGTATTCCAAAGAACAAAAGGAATGCTAGAGCAAATATGTATCACGCTAACGCCCCCCAAGAGAATTTCAATCAGAGTTTTGTTTTTCCCACCTGGCTGTTTCCTCAAGGAGTTTCATAACTCATTTCTTTGACAATGGATAGACGGCGTACACACTGCGTTCAAAGACACACATTGTTGCTATTTCTAAACTAATATTGTCCCAGCCGTGTTTTTCGTGATGGCGGATAATGCTAAATCAGCCATTTTCAGAACTGTTTGACAGCTGTCTCATAAGCTTCTCAAAACATCTGAAAAGATTCCAGGAAGTTTGATTTTTATCAACAGTGCTGTAAATCAGTTCCATGAGACAAATGTACCTTTGTGCCTAGACCTCCCAACCTAGACCTCGCTGAGAGTATTCCCATTGTTTTAAATTGATTCCACACACACGTCACATTTTTTTTCCAGTCTAAAATAATGAGGTAATTATTTACTTAATGTTAATCTTTCGCCTTTAGTAGGTACCCTCCCATCAAAACAAACATAAGGGCTCTGTTATCATGGGAAAGGAAATCAACTCTTAATCGACTCTATTATGATAGACTAGTGGTTCCCAACTGGTGGGTTGTGGCCCAAAAACTGAAGAAGTGGGAGAAAAAAAAAACGATGTTAAATGCAAATAATAAAATTCAACTAAACGTAATTGGATAGCAAAAAGGCTTTTAAAAAGGAGAACAAAATATTTTCCATATCTTTCCATATCCATAACTCATTGTAACACTTTACCGTAGTTTAGGGTCCAATTATCACTATTAACTAGTTGCATATTAGCATGCATATTACTAAGATATTGTCTGTTTACTTATAAAGCACATATTAATCCCTTATTCTGCATGACCATATTCTATATCCCTTAATCCTACCCCATACTTGATCTACATAAATAACTATTAATAAGCAGTAATTAGGAGTTTATTGGGGCAAAAAGTGGTAGTTAATAGTTAGTTAATATTGAGAATTGGACCCTAAACTAAAGTGTGGCCAAACTCGTAAAGTATTTTGGCGCAAATGCATTCGGATACAATCAAGGACACGTGACATGCTGTCAGTAAAAGTTATACACAAAAAAGTAAGAGCTAAAAGAAACCAGGCTACTTTAAAAACTGGTCCAATCGTGGAGCTTAAGATGGTTTGTGTGCGGTGAATAATTGAATGCTAGGAACATGAAATTAAATGTTATTTCAACCAATGTTTGGGTCAAATATGGACAAACCCAACCGTTGGGTTAAAAGATTTAATTGAAATATTGAAATCAATAGTTGGGTTTGTCCATATTTGACTAAAACATGGGTTGAAACAACCCAGTATTTTTTAGTATGCGTTTGGTACCATGTTGGGAAAAAACATTTGAGAACCTGTGTGAGGTTATGCATTACAGTGCTTTTTTTTTTGGAGGGGGGTGGGTTGGTTTTATTCTACCAAATATAGAATTGCATTTCCTGTCATGTTAAATCCATCAGCCCAATCTACAGTAAAGCGGTGTTTCTGAGAGACGAAATGCAGTTTGGGGTCTGCTGAAGAGTTTTGAGGCTGGCTGATTTTGACAGGATCTCTGTGAGGCACGAGGGCTCTCCTTCCATCACCAGATGCTTAAATAATGGCCGGAGAGGCGAGCTGTTATTTACTACCTTCAGGTCTTCACTAGGGAGGCGCTTCTGGAGGTCTAACAGAAGGAGAAGACTCGGCTCCGAGGGCCAGATTACGCCCTCTTCGTCCCCATCTCCATCATCTGTCACATCTGTCACACTCCAACACATGTCACGTACAATTAAGCGCCGGGGTGGTTAACTCTTTCCCTGCTCGTGTTGTCAGGATATGGGAACCGCGAGGCATTCAGGCGCCGGCTAAAAGAGCAGCGGTAAGATTGTCGTCATCTGTTCACAGCATGACTGTCACATTTTGCATTGAATCTATTTTTGAATACTATGATTACAAACAAAGTTATCCACATTTTGAAGCAACTCAAGAGATGCTAATTGATTAGCAGATTAATTAACATGATCTCATTAGTGTCTGCAGGCAATCGTATGCAACTGAGCATACTTTTTTGCTTTTGGATACACACCGATAAATACAAATGTCAATCAATACATTAGTAACGTTTAACAACTTCAGAAACAATGTTTACAAATCATCCATAAAATATTGAATTAAACATACATATTTGGTAAACATAATGAAGGAGATTGTTTAATGCCATGAAATATAACAGGGTTAATGTATTTGTACTACTTTGATGCTAAATTTAAATTTGTCATTCATTGATATTTTAGCCCTCGCCCAAAGCTCAAACCTACCTGCTCATATCTTGAACTTAAATGTGTTTTGGTGGAGGTGAAAATTGTAAATTGTACACTAAAACTAATAATAAAAAATAAAAAAAGAATACTAAAATAGAATTCAAAAGTATAACCATCCTGCTTCAGAAGTCTTGTGACTGTCGCATACAAATTGTTTGGACGACTTTATGTATTTCTCAGTGCTTTACAGCCCTTGGTCATTATGAATAATATCATTCATTTTCTGTTTCACAGGAAAAAAAATAGTAACTTTAACGATGGGTTTCATTTATATTTTATACTCGTTGAACTTTGAAGATAATTAAATGTTGCCAACTGACTTTAGATTTGATCAAAGCCGTAACGATGTCTTGAACATTGGGGAGGACAAATTATTTTTTTTATAAAGCATAAAGAAAAAGAACAGTGAAGTCTAATTCTAGTTGGGTAATAATCATTTTGAGCCATTTGCAAATAATATTTGCATTAAAATTTGCACACATGTACTTTTATTTGTATTCCTAAAAAGTTGAAAACATTGCCACACTCAGTTAGGAATTAGATGAATCACATAAATGCATATTTTCAATTCAAAACAGCATTTTTGAGAAAAAAGTCGAGAAGTTTGCATCCCAAGTTTGCAAGTCGAGAAGTTTGCAAGAACGCTAAGCCTGATTTGATCTCAATCATTTTGACATTGACGAGCGCTGTTAGACCACTAAGGCAGACAAGACTAGAAATGTAACTTTTTTTGTAACCTTTTTGTCATTGTAATAACATACAGAGCACTGCATAACGGAGTGCAGCATAGCAGTGCAAGAATTTCAAATATTGGCCATTTCTAATTATTGTCCCCCTCAATGTCTATGGTGGTTACGGCCCTGCATTTTATTAATCATCTGGATCTATAAATAAGTTTGCCTTTAAAAATCTTATATTTTCTGACACATTTTCTACATCATTTAACGATTAATCAGAGATGAATGAGAAAGTTATTGTTTCTGAGTACTTTACTGAGTATTTGCAAAAATTAGTGCATTTCTAAAGTTGTATGCAAAAGCATTCTTATTAGTCAGTGCCGTCCAAATGAACAGAAGTATGAACAGATATTATGCATAAATACTTGGAATTAACAGAAATGTATCGGATTAAAAATCAAAACAGTTTCCTGTGTTAAGCTTAAACAACAAAAATATTACTTATACATGCATAATGGAGCATATGGCATGGTTAACCATAAGATCCACTGCAAGGTTCACTGACAGTTTGTGGCCCATATTTCCACATGTCACACCGCGCAGCTGCCAGATACAGTGAGCTTCTCAGCTGCGGACTGTGTGATTGCAGCAGACAGGGCAGGATGTTCCAGTTTCGTGTGAACAATAAGGCCATGAAGGCCAGGTATGGAAATGTTTTTATCATTAACCATCCATCAGTCACGTCCAGACAACAGAATGGGCCTAGGAAAATCAGCTGGAATTCTGCTCAGGCAAGTGGGTACAAAAGGACCACTTCCTGCATTTAAATGTCTCTCATTTCAGGACATTCCTACTGCCTGTTATTGTACAAAAATGATTGGTCCTACTGTAGATTTCATACAGACATCAATTTTCACAACTTTCCACTGTCCATTTTAAATTTTTAAAGAAGATTTTTACATGTTCAGAAGGAAATATGAGTGGTGCTTGCTTGTGGAAATATTAGGGTGTTGTGTGTGGTTACCAGGGTGTTGCTAAGGTGTTTTTAATGGTTGCTAAAACGCTGTTAGGATGTTATGAGTGGTTGTTTTTTGTTTACCAAGTCCAATCTCAAGTCACTATGATATTCTAGTCTCCACACATGGCTTTAGTCCCTCCTAAATCAATCTTATTTAATTTTTGTGCCCGTTTTGATTGTTCAAAAGGCAAAACATTTAAGTCTAAGTAAATAAATAACCCTAAATATGAGCATACTAATAGCAATACTTGGCTGATGTTCTTTATTTTCTTTCTACTTAGATGTAAACACAAGCTTGACTGATTCAAGTGCATTCTTCCTCGTACCTGATCTCCAGCAGGACCTGGGCGCCGGACTGTCACCGACGTGGTTATCCTTCACCACAGGCTGACGGAGGCATTATTCCGATGGGGATTGTTTGACTAATAAGCATTTTCACTGCACAAGCACAGGCTCCAGTCAATGTTGTCCTGAGCTTGTAAAGGACACCTTGTTCATGGGGAGCCAGTGGACACCATTAAATAAAGTGACTCGTCTGTTAAATGCACTAGAGTTTAACTGGAGAAATCATCCAACTCTTTAAAAGGCGATATATTTATATATATTGTATATGCACCATTGAGATTCATTTCCATTCCTTACCAGTTGCATTATATATTATAGATCATGTTAAGCTAAAATTCACTATCAGTGTTACTTATACTTTATTCAAATCCCTAAAGTATCAAACTTCAGAGCACCATTTGGGTGCTAAATACTTGAATCATATGTCAAGTTGTGCTGCATGTTGAGGAGCAGTGTGTTATTACTTTTCTAAGTGATCGGACTTATAACAATAAACGAGGGGCTTCAGCAATATTTAGAAACCATAATGTCATTGAGATTTAGTGGTGGCTCTTTCAACCATTCAGAACAGCCTAGCAACTGCATAGCAAGCAACACCATGGCAACCACACAACAATACAAGAAACCACACGGAACACGCTAATCACCCCACATCAACACTAGCAACTATATAGCAACACCCTGGCAACCACACAGAAACACAAGAAACCACCTAAAATGCCCTATCAATCTCATAGCAAAAGTACTAACAACCACTCAGAACACCCTAACGACAACACAGTAACACTATGAACCACTCAAAACACCCTAGCAACCACATAGCAACACCCAGACAACCACACTGCAAAACTAGAAACCACCCAAAATGACCAAGCAACCTCATAGCAACAGTAGCAAACAATGTAGAATGCCCTAGCAACCACAAAGTAACACCCTGGCAATCACACAACAACACTAGACCACCAAGAACACCCTATAAACCACTCAGAACACCCTAGCGATCACATAGCAACACTACTAGGAATCACTCAAACCACCTGAGCAACCAGCCAGCGGGCCCTAGCAACCACAAAGCAATACGGTCGTTAACCACTTAGAACAACCTAGCAACAACATAACACCATGGCAACCACACAGCAACACTAGAAACCACCTGGAACATCCTAACAACGCCACAGCAACACTAGCAATGACATAGCCTAGCTACACAGCAACACAAGAAACCACCCAAAATGTCCTAGCAATCTCAGAAACAGTAGCAACCACCCAGAACACCCTAGATATCATGTAGCAACACTAGGAACCACTCAGAACACTCCAGCAACCACCCAGAATGCCTTGGCAACCACATACAGTAGCAACACCCTGACAACCACCCTTAATGCCCTAGCAACTTGTGGAAATATTAGGGTGTTGTGTGTGGTTACCAGGGTGTTGCTAAGGTGCATATCAACACTAGATTACCCAGAACACGCTAGCAACACTCTGGCAAACATACCCAGAACACCCTAGCATAGCAGTGAGTTTCGCACAAACAAGCAACACTCACATTTTCTTAATAAAATGTAAAATTCAGATTACTGAATTTGACACAGATGTCAAAAATTGTAAAAAGATGTCAATTTAAGGTGATTGGACTCACTTTTTTTTAAAAATTTTTTATTAATGCCAAAACAAGCTGTCTGTATTTCTCTCCAGACTGCCGTACACTTTCTTAAAAAACAGTATTTTGTCCCAAAATGGCACTATCGGTCATCCGCAGGCATGCTTCTCTGAGTCTCTGACAAATGCCTTTCAGGATTTCAGGAGTCTATAATAGTGGTGTGCAGTAAGGGAGCGTTTCCATTCATGTCACATAAGACAGGGTTTTGTAAGGTGCAAAGCGCATGAGGGACATGGTCATTTGAGAAACATCTGTCACTCCGGCACACAATAAAAGCACGGGGCCCCTGAGAGGACAAGCGGAGAGCCCCATACATCATCCTCTGTGTGACTGCTAAGCTAAGAGACACACATGATGTGGGCCGTTCAATCACATCAGTCTGTAATGCTGTGAAACACAGTTCTGGTGTCTACATAATTATGTGACAAAGGACTTGAGGAATACTGTGACTAAACATTATTGAAACAATCCGGGAATTGATATTGATTTGCTTAGTGTTGGAAATAAAACCGTGGCGTTTGACTTCAGGGGCCGAAGCGCGGAGCCACCGCAGGTATACGAGCGCCGCTTCTCCCCTGATGCTGCAGGCAAAGGCAAGACAACTGCGCACTGCATCTCTCTGGCTTTCTAATTCTCCTCCTCCCGGCTTAATTGAGAATTTGAACAAACAAATTAATCATTGCAGCCCATAAAAATGACAGGATTCATGCAGTAGCATTCTTCATTCGCTCTAATTTGTTGTGTGTTGTTATTGCCCCCTCAGCCCCCCTTCGCCGAGGCCCTTTCTTCAACCCCCACAGCAGGTTTTATTTAAATTATTTTATTTTTTTGTGCTGAATTTGCGAGTTTAGCCCTTATGAAAATTACAAATAGTTGTCAAGGTTAACGAGTTAATATTCTCATTCAATATTTATTTTATGGGCACAAGAGAGCGTCTCCCTTCGCCGCGTCCCACCGCAGGAGGAAGATGGGTGTGTTAATCAAAATGACAAGGACAGTGTCCTTTTGATAATACCCTGAATCATCGAGAATAAAAAATGAACTTTATTAATCAGCAGGCCCTGATTAATTGTTATGAAGTGCAGCTCGTCCATTTCCCCCGCATTTCCGTAATTTCCACAGAAGCTTAACAATCTCCCCGATGATTTGAAGCTGTTTGGGGTGGAGTGGAACAAAGCAGAGCTGCAATAAATAGTTGGAGATGGCTTTTTTCTTCTCGGCGGAACCGGTATTTAGTCAACAGATACAAAATACAATTATATTCGGTCCTGTGCATGTAATTTCATCATTTGTATATGAAAAAAAGAGGCGGGGCTTTTTAATTGAGGGCACGGGAAGGTCAAGTTCAGATTTAACATCGGAGATGTATGAATTTGGCCTTTATTCACTCAATAAAAGATCTCGTCATTTCAGGTAAATGCACTTTTATACCATTACATGGTATGATTTTCAGCCTTAAGGCACTTAACTGGGTTATAATACATTTAAAATAATGAGGAAAAAGTTTAGAATGTAGAGGTGAGGACGACATCCTCCTAATATCAGCAGTGTTTGCAAAGGCAAGCATATATATTACTATTGCCTATATTTATATATAAAACATCCCTAACCAAAAGTAGTAAACTTCAATATATTACAAAATACATACAGAATGCCCCGAAAGGGACATGGTGAAGGGAAAAAAAAATGAGATGGAGGAAAAATTATTTGTCAATGCTTTTTGCGTTCGCTCAAGAAACGTTTGTGTTCCACCAACAAACTTTGCGTTCTCTCGCAAAGAGCTCAAAAGGTTTTACGAGCGAAAGCAATGTTTCTCAGGGGAACGCCAACGTATTGCAAGCGAACACAAAGTTTCTTGGGGGAATGCAAAGATGTTGCGAGCAAAAGCTAAATTTATCAGGGGAACGCAAAGGTTTTTGAAGCGAACGTAAACTTTCTTGAGGGAACGCAAAGGTTTTGCGAGTGATCGTAAAGTTTATTGAGGGAACGCAAAGGTTTTGCGAGTGATCGTAAAGTTTATTGGGGGAACGCAAAGGTTTTGCGAGTGAACACTAAAATTCTTGGGGGATCGCAAAAAGTTATGCGAGCGAAAGCAACGTTTCTTGGGGGAAAGCAAAGGTTTTTGAAGCGAACGTAAAGTTTCTCGAGGGAACGCAAAGATTTTGCGAGTGAACAAAGATTCTGAGGGGAACCCAAAATTTCTCAGGGGAACGCAAAGGTTTTGCGAGTGATCTTAAAGTTTATTGGCGGAAAGCAAAGGTCTTGCGAGTGAACACAAAGATTTTGTGAGTGAACAAAATTTCTCTGGGGATCGCAAAGGTTTTGCGAGTAAGTAAAGGGTTTGTGTGTCAACCATAGACTGTAAAGGGTGTCAGTGTCAACTCGCTGTCGGACATATTAAAGAGGGAGGACGCATTGCTGGTGCATCCTGCAGAAGAGTTTCAGATAGTTCAGTATCGATATGTATTGAAAAATCTGTATTTTTGACAACAATAAATTGTACGTAGTTTATTATTTCAGATGCCTTTTATTATTAGGCCTATATAAAATTCAGCCCGCCAAAGTGACTGCATTACACGCCACTGCTGAAATACACCCGCGGGTTGGCGGGTTGGCGGGTGTTAATGTCAAGCCCTGAACGTAATGTTTCTCGCGGTATCGCAAAGGTTTTGTGAGCGAAAGCAAAGTTTCTTGGGGGAAATCAAAGGTTTTTGAAGCGAACGTAAAGTTTCTCGAGGGAACGCAAAGGTTTTGCGAGCAGACGTAATGGCGGGAAAAGAGTTAACAAAACCAAGGTCAAGAAGCATATTATACAATATAAAAGCATAAAAGTTTGGACAAAATGTATAAATGTACAATCATAGTAGTTTAATGCACATCTCTATCGTTTTCAGCTGCTCTGTCTAGGCCAGATGAAGTTTTAGCCATAACAATAAGCGAACAAGGGTTCCTGCCGGGTTTGATTTAAGACCAAAGATTCATATGATCTCTAAGTCTAGTTCAGGCCATCTTAAATGACAGCTGTGTAATATGTAGGGCAATTAATACTGCATATATTGAATGTTAATGATTAATATATAAAACCAAATGAAGTTTGCATAGCGCTGGGGCAAGGTTGAAGTTCTTATCTAATTTACATGAGCGTGTCAGACATGTGCAGCTCATTTGCTCTCTGAAGTTCTGCTCATGAAACAGAATACACAAGCCGCGAAAAGTTTTATGTCTTCCGGGGCTCCTCACCCCTCAATACTTATTGCAATGACAGGACAAAGCTAAAGCAAACGGGCCCTCAAGAAAGCAGACTTCTTACGATTTTCTTACATTTTCTTTTCCTTTGTCTTATATTTTTTTCATTAAAGAAACCCTCTGTACTTTAAAATTTGTTAATCTGAAACCTATGAAGCTCTTAGAAAACAACTTTTTGTACATACAAATATTAATTATATCACAACGGCTTTTGAACAACTGGGATTTGAACAAACTCCTTAACCCCACCAAACCTCGGCTGTAACTCATCTTGCATACCTCAAATCAAGTGAATTGTTGAGGAGAGATGTGTTCATACTTTTCAAAGTAAATGGACTTCAATTGTCACTTAAGCCCTATTCGGATGGGACTAGTTTAACATGGAGAGGTGGGGTAATGTCATTTTACCACAGGATGTCTATAATAATAATAATGGCCAATTCACACGGGATAAGATATCTCAGTAAAACTAGAAGAAGTGGGAGGGGTAACTCGATTTATGCACCGCCGTCACCACCCTGTGCGTATTACGTTGCTTCCTGATATCATGTGTGCAAAACACATATATAACCCATATCTGTATATAAAATAGTTAGGTCCGGTCGGATGTCTTAAATTAATTCAGATTGTATTATGTTAGTAATAGGCACTTATCTAACGCTAAACCAAGTTTTGTGCATCTAAAAAGTGCTTTTGACCTTCTTTTTGATCTGGTATGTGTAAAACACTTGAGTTTTGCCACAGACTTGTCCCACCAACTAGAACGGAACTGAATGCTTTTTCAAGCGCCTCCATACTTGAAAAATCACAGAAAACAACTTTTTAAACAGGAAATGACGGAATATTTACGTACATATTATACAGCGGGTCTATTCGGACGGGATTAGTATTACCTGAGGTAATTTTTCCTGACCTTTTTACTGAAGGTAAAAGTCGCTGTGATCTTTACTGACATTGTCCATAAAGATTACTGAGATGGCACATTCGGACGGGACTAAAATCACTGAGAAGCTCTGGTAATTATTACTTTACCTCACCTCTTCATGTTAAACTAGTCCCGTCCGAATAGGGCTTTAGTAGATGATAAAATGGGCAGTAAAAAAAAGTTGTAGATTTTTGTAGACTTACATTGAAGATGGGGACTATGTGGACTACTAAGCAACACCCTAGCAACACCTGGTATATCAATGGCCAAGGAACTACACTACAACATCCATTATTTGTTAAAGATATATATATATATATATATATATATATATATATATATATATATATATATATATATGTGTGTGTGTGTGTGTGTGTGCTCGTGTTAATATTACATTGTGGGGACCAAATGTCCCCACAAGTATAGTAAAACCTGAAATCACCTACATTGTGGGGACCAGCCAGCGGTCCCCATGAGGAGAACAGCGTATAAATCACACTAAGTAATGTTTTTTGAAAATGTAAAAATGCAGAATGTCTCCTGTGATGGGTAGGTTTAGGGACAGGGGCAGTGTAAGGGGACAGAAAATACAGTTTGTACGGTATAAAAACCATTACGCCTATGGAGAGTCCCCACAAAGATAGCGAACCAGACATGTGTGTGTGTGTGTGTGTGTGTGTGTGTGTGTGTGTGTGTGTGTGTGTGTGTGTGTGTGTGAGAGTGAGAGAGAGCACACACACACACACACACACATATATATATACATATATATTTTTATCTAAACAAAAACTTTTGTTAGATGCAATTAATTGTGAATAATTGATTTGACAGCAGTAATTATTTTCTTTAACTTCTTTTCAGCTTATTTTTTGACATGGAAATGGGTAAAAAATAAATAAAAAAAATAAATCCACAAATAGCAACCACCCAGCAGTGCTAGAACACCCTAGCAACCATGCAGCAACTGCACATCAACCACCCAAAACACTGTAACATCGAAGCAGCAAGTTTTGCATGGGTAAACGCCACTCACATTTCCCCCTGTAGTCAATTATTTTATCCTTTAAAACTCATCTTTGATCACTAAAATTACATTTAAAAAAATAATCCTGTGAAAAAAAATTCTTCATGCCTTAAAATAACTTGAATGTGTAACTACACCCTTGCTTCATGGACCCGTGAATATGCAAATTAGCCCCGCCTCCACTCACTCACAGCAGCTCAGAGATCCGACTTACTGTAGTAAATGCTGCACAATGGTATCGCTCTACAATGTTGGACAGATAACAATAATTAATACGTTACACAAACCATGTTCCTGTTCGCATCTCAGAATCCGACAACTGCCTTTAACAATCAGTATCCTTAGAAACGCATTGACCAACTCAGAACGTCAGTGGAGAAAGGCTTAGTTCATCATAACATCGTAATTCACCCGCTATAATGCTAAATGTACCCGACGTTTCATATCAACAGAAAAATATACCGGTATAACCTGGCTTCTCTTGAGACTCCCTGTTTCAAAGCGGTCATAGTTAATGATATGCTAAAGCCCGCCCGTATGTTGACATGATTAGTTACAAGGTATAAAGAAACACAGTCGATTTCAAACCGTGTCTTTGGTTCACTGCAGTTTTAAAGAGAAAATACTCAGCAATGGTGATGGCTTATGAATTTGCACATGGTTTGTCTTAAAGCATATAACAAAAAAAAAAAAAAAACACAGACATATAAACAACATTAAAAGCTTGATTTTCATCACAGGGGGACTTAAGGTAAAATTCAAAATCTAGTTCTATTCAAAACCGTGTTCTTTCTCAGTGAATGAGTTTATTTCTCAAAGACACATAACCCCCAGATCTTTACCAAGGTATATAAACGAATGAGCGTGTGAATATTTTACACTGAGCCGTCACTTCCAGTGGTCCTCAGTGGAGTGGGTGGTTCAGCGTGGCATGCCGTTAATTGTAGAGGTGTTTTATCCATCAGTGTGAATTATTCAAGGGGATCGTTAATAGCTATCCCAGATCCAGGAGGCTTCAGGAAGGAAGACAAAGCCCGCAGTAGAGAGCCATCATTACCTCGCCTCAGCCTTCCTCCGTCTCCTGGGCCTCCCGCGTTGCTGCCGAAACCAGGAAACTAACAAACTGCCAACCAGGAAGTCATAAATCCCGACTCAAGGTAAGACAGCTGGCAAGTAAAAACCTGCGTAGGCTTCTAACAGGAAGACACGGGTTAGTTATGATTAGCCGTCTCTGCCTTGGTCATCATGTTTTTGTCAAGATGTTTATCAGTATTAACTCAGATTTCACGATTGCTTATTCATTGTGACATTTATATGAACTATAGCTGTGCTTCAAAAACTAGTGAGCCACCTAGGCCTACAGTATGTAGTCCGCAAAGGTGTGATAGGCACTACTATTTAGCTCAAATTAATGTTTGTAGACGTGACAATTCATTGCAAATTCAGCAGGAAAAAAAGCATTCAAGAGGGCATAGAAATTAATTTACAAATGGTTAAATAAATAATTAACTACACTGTGAAGATTGGATTGCTTGATTCACTTAAAAAAAAAGAATACAAGATTCACTGCAGCCTGGCAAAAATCCTGGTCTTGATGTTATCATTTCACTGTTATAAAGTTTTCAGACTTGGACATCATAAGCCAAGCGTTTTCAGAGGAGGCTTCAAAATTCTCATCAGTCTCAAAAGATCTCATCAGTTTCAAGAATGAGGATCATTTAGAGGTGAGTGACCCTGAATTTTTTTCTATTGCAACAGCAACTTTCACAGTAGTCGTTTGATTTAAGGCCTTTATGTAAATTGTAATAATTATGGTGTATATATAGTGTATACATGTACATATACACTACCGGTCAAAAGTTTTAGATCGGTAAGATTTTTTATGTTTTTAAAAGAAGTCTCTTCTGCTCACCAAGGCTGCAATTATTTGATAAAAATTACCAAAAAACACTAATATTGTGAAATATTATTACAATTTAAAATAGTGGTTTTCTATGTGAATATATAGTGAAGTGTAATTTATTCCTGTGATCAAAGCTGAATTTACAGCATCATTACTCTTTACATCATTACAGTCTTCAGTGTCACATGATCCTTCAGAAATCATTCTAATATGCTGAGTTTATGCTCAAAAAACATTAATTATTATTTTCAATGTTGAAAACAGTCGTGTACCATTTTTTCCCCCAAAATTCTATGAAGAATAGAAAGTTCAAAAGAACAGCATTTATTTAAAATATAATCTTTTCTAACATTATAAATGTCTTTACTGTAACTTTTGATCAATTTAACTCATCCTTGATGAATAAAAGTATTTTCTAATTAATTTCCCCCAAAAATAAAAATAAATTCTTACTGACCCCAAACTTTTGAATGGTAGTGATTAATGTTACAAAAGCTTTCCATTTCAGATCAATTCTGTTCTTTTGAACTTTCTATTCATCAAAGAATTCTGAAATAAAAATGTAAAAAACTGTTTTCAACATGGATAATAATCATAAATGTTTCTTGAGCATCATATTATAATAATTTCTGTAGGATCATGTGACACTGAAGACTGGAGTAATGATGCTGTAAATTCAGCTTTGATCACACGAATAAATTACACTTCACTATATATTCACATAGAAAACCGCTGTTTTAAATTGTAATAATATTTCACAATATCACTGTATTTTTATTTTTTTTTATCAAATAATTGCAGCCTTGGTGAGCAGAAGAGACTTCATTTAAAAACATAAAAAATCTTACTGATCTTAAACTTTTGACCGGTAGTGTGTGTGTATATATATATATATATATATATATATATATATATATATATATATATATATATATATATATATATATATATATATATATATATATATATATATATATATATATATATATATACCGTTTTCCTGTAAAGTCAGGACTATCAGTCTTATAAATCCATATCATCTCAAAATCTATCATCTAAATTATCCTATTAATCAAAATTATATTTGATATAGCACACTAAATTCCAACAGCCAGTTCTGCCTAATTCGTAACCTTCATTTTACCAGCACAAAAGGTCCATCAAACATCCACAAACCTCTATGATCAATCAAAGCACGCATAGACCACACTCGCTAAAATGGGTCAAGCATTTCTCTCAGGATTTTCTTAACATATGCTCTGTGCTACAGTTTCATATCCATCTTAACCATGAGAAGTACTTTCAAAGAGTGATCTATGAGACGAGGGAACAAAAGCTCTTTGACAATGACAAGCCCCAAGTGCATGAGCCAGTCCCCCTCTTTTCAAGTAATTCCAGCCATGGCTATTCAGGGTTCGCCCTGTGGCAAGAGAGCACTCCAGTCTCCAGAAATAGCCATAGCTCATCTTTCACAAGGACTCAGGTTGTCTTATCAGGATTCAGAGGGGGTGGAGGGGGTGTTGCTCATTTGAATTTCTGTCCCTTTGATGAGCTGAGTGATTATGACATGGAGTTAATATTGAAGTTTTGAGAATGCAGAGTGTTGTACCCCTCCAGGGCCCCCGGCGTGCATACGGAACACGAAACGTGTCACCCAACATCTTATCACGCAAGTCGGCCTGTCAGGAATGGCCGACATTTGCACTTTAGCATTTCCCGCCGTCTCAGACAAAGAGAGATTATGAACTTTGGTGCAACTTTCGCAGAAGCTTTCTTATAAACGCAGGTTTTGATCAGCCGCTAATGATTGTAAATGCACAGCGCTGGTGTTGTTAATAAACAAGCAACAGTGGCAAATGGCCGTCCCTTCCTCTGCTGAAAAGAGACGGCACTGATTTAGCAGTTGCTGTCGGTGACCACCTTAACAGATTGCAGGGGGGATTTTGAGAGGGTCTAGGTGCTCTTGGCAGCATCCTCGCCTTAATGTTACCCACAAATCACTGCGGCTTCTTGTGCATGCCTGTCCTGGACAACCTGGGGACGATAAATCTGAGCAAATTAACAATGACCTCAAATCCTGCATAATGAAATCCCAGTTTTAGAGGCATTTTAATGCATTATCTCAGCATCGTCGGATTTCCAATTACTGATCACTTGCGTATTTATTTCCCAAATCTATTTAACAGATTTGTCAACATTCTTTGTCTTGTAATACATAAAAAACTCTTATAGAGATCTGATATTTTGAGTGAGATCCTTTACGTTCAATTATCTACATTACATCTGGTTTAACTCTACTAGGCAGTTTCGTGTTACCAGCGTTGGGGAGTGACTAAGTGAAAGTAGCAACACTACTAGTCTCAGCTTAACATCTGTTCACTGACCATATGATCCATATTGCACAAAAACTGGAAAGCACTTTCTCTATCTGGCAAGTTATCTAAAAGATGCTTTGCTCACTGAGGACATTAAAGCACATTTCCTGTAAAGCCTAAACACTAAAACATTGAGACATGCATCTCTGCCTTGAAACAATATCTATTGTGATAAGTGCTATTCAAATAAACATGAATTGACTTGACTAACTGTGATACCATCTATTTAAGATCGACCTGTAAAAGCATGCAGCAACAAAACAAACTGTGGTTGGTTGCTTTACATGCCAGTCAGATGCTCTCTTTTAGTCCAAGCGGGCAGCTCTTACAGAATAAACTGCAGAACAAAATAAAATACCGCATTGTCATTGTCTGTCATATTTACAGCCGAGCAAACTGAGGAAATAATCAAACATATTCTCCTCTATGTCCTCCATCTCATGCTGAATCTGACAATTTAGTTCAATAGAAGGCTAGAATAGAAGATCCACCTGAGTAACTTCATAGAACTGGCTTTGTGATATTATGATTTCAGTGATTATAGCAATTCAAATAAAGGCCTTAAAGGCAAAATTCAGTCATTATTTAGTTAAATGCTGCAGCTCAGCTTATATAAGAAAGTTTTTCGTTTTGGTGGAAATATGTAAGGTGTCATAACCACGCACAACACACCAAGTTTCTTGTGACACAATTTGTCTATCCACATTTAATTCACAATCACAATCAAGAAGATATTAGATGTTAAATGTAGAATTATGTAGAGCAAGACCTAAATTACCCGGTGTGTGAGGCTACACAGTGTGACACTGCAGAAATAGAAACCAGGTGAACATCAAAATGCTTCCCATAATGTTTAGCGTTAGGTCAGCAGGCGGTCTTTTGCAGCTGTTCGAACACTTTCGATCACATGATCATTTACACTACGAAAGCAATCCGGTCGAATGCGTTTCTGTCTACCTGTGGAAGTGGTTGAAAGTGGTCAAAAGTGGACAAGATCAAAACCTTTCAGACCCCGTTTACACCTGTATTTAGTGTCGTCCACTTGTGATCATCAAAAACGCATCTTAATACCAGGTGTAAACGGGGCCAGAGTCACGGTTGGTTGGGACAAAACCTCTGACAGCCAATAATGTAAGTATTACCTAATTTGTTTCAGCATTGATAACAATTAATATTTTCTGAGCAGCAAATCAGCATATTAGAATGATTTCTGAAGGATCATATGACTCTGAAGACTGGAGTAATGATGCTGTAAATTCAGCTTTCCATCACAGGAATAAATGACATGTTAAAATATATTCAAATAGAAAACAGTTATTTAAAATTGTAATATTTCACAATATTACTGTATTTTTGATCAAATAAATGGAGCCTTCAAATGCAACCCCAAGCTTTCACACAGTAGTGTACAGTATATACATATACATGTTTTTTAGCCAATATTTAGCTTGTATAGTGTAGCTAACTACATTTTCAAAGTAGCTTGGCTGTAAATAAACTACTTTATGAGCAAACTGTGTCCTCAACAACACAACATGTTACAATTACAAGCTGTTTTTTTTTTTTTTTTTTTAAGTATAATGAATTCTGTTAAACCTATAAACCAAAATCGACCCTTATACCGACCCATGTTCAATTTGGGATATGATTTTGACTGCTGATGGAGATCAGCTCTCCGTCAGAATTCATAATAGACTTGTTTTGTTTCATTTGAAAGATTTTTTTTTCTTCCAGGGCCGCCCATGAGACCGCAACAGGAGAATTCAATGACCCATAATAGATGCCATTTGCGTGGCCTCCTGTCTAATTGTTCTCCAATGGATATGATAAAATTAGCAGCCCGCACTGATTGCCTGCTTGCCATTTTCAAATGAATAGGAAGATCATTTTGCGTGGCAAAGCCTGTACATCATATATGCCATCCAAGTCAGACTTCTATCTCGTTTAAAAATAAAACGCACCTGAAAAGCTCTGATTTTCCATCACGAGAAGAAGGCATTTTTATAAATTGCTGATAAAAGCGTGGCAGTCGTCTCTTTCTGACATATTTGTTCTTTAACAACAAATCACAGGCTCCTGAAGCCTGGCACCTGAATATGGAACAATGGGGAGATGAGGTTGAGATTGTCTTCATTAGACGCATTAATATTCATGGAAAGAAGAAAATCTGACACCAGAGAGGACTTGGTAACCTTTTCTCATATTAGATTTTTTTCCCTTCCTATTTCTTAACACAATTAAAGTCCGGCAATGACTTAATTAATGCCGCTTTCTGTCAGGCGCTTTAAAGAACTGTCAATTTGGCCCTGGTCCGCCTGTCAAGGAGACAGAAAGACAGTCATCCGACTCTGCCGTGAGACAGCCGGAATCACAGTGCTGGAGAAAGTCAAATTCCCAGACACCTTGCCAAATTGATTCTTTTAAGGGTTTTTCTCACAGATTATCCTTTTTATCCTCTCTCTCTCCTCTGTCAGCGATTTGTAGGATGAATCTAAATCCTGTGTAGATTTTCTGATGTTTTTCTTTGCGCCTATATAAATGTCTGTCTCTGGCTGCTATTCGCTTCCTTTGTTTTCCTTGGAATTTGGGCGAAGGGTCATCTTTCCGAACCCTCAGCTGCCAAAGTCTTATTTTGGCACATCTCCTACATCTTATTTTTGATCTGTCTAAAAAAAAACACACTACAATAAAATCAAGTCATGTATCCTTACTACGGATTGTGCTTGTGTGTAGCTGACAAATAACACAGACAAAGTAAAAAAATAAAAATTTAAAAATTTAAAAAAAACAGAACAAACAAAGACCATTATGTCAAAATGTAAACGATTGTGCAACAGAAAGTATATGGTATTGCACTTAAATGTTACGATTTTTTATATTTAATTTGTGTATATATATAATTAAAAAATATATAATTAAAAAATATATTTTGTCACATTAATAGTCATGAATATATTTAGAATTATTAAAAAAGAAATGTGACAAAATATGCTTTTAAATTATATATATATATAGTAATATTACAAATGACACATTTAGAATCATCGGTTAGTGAAGTAAAATATATAAATGCTGATTATTTTTCTCATTTGTTATAAGATGAAATTGGAAAGACAAATCGATTCTTTCATTAGCTTCAATGCATATAATACACATTATTTGAAAGCAATTAAAAATATTGAATCAAATCTAATTATATATTGTTATATTGTTATATATCAATAATTTTAAGATCGATCCACCCATCCCAAATGTCAGCTGTTCATGTGCAGTACTGCATCTATCTTCATTAAAAGAAATGACTTTGTGCTATTCTTTCTCCTCTCTTTTCATGTATACCTCAATCATTACTCTTGAAAATGTCTTTGAACAACAGACGGCGTGATTAAAATAAAGTTAAAGCGTTTAAACTCCAAACGACAGGCGAGATTCTGAGCGTCTCTGTAGACAGTGAGAATAAAAACATCACAGACTCGCAGACCCGTTTTCTTGAGAGTTGCCCTGTCGTGACGTGGGAGCTGCAAGCTGTCCAAACAAGATGACAGCTGAAATGGCTTCTGCTAATGACTGATTTTTCTCTAGCATGCGTTTTGATCAAAAATAACTTGGGCTCGTCAAGTGGCACCGGCCAGAATTGTTGTAATGGCTGCAGAGACGTCGAGAGCTACTCGAGAACAAGAACTCATAGATGTTATGGCAGTGTGGCAACAAACTTTTGATGATTTCCAGACAATGCTTTTTGAGACATGGTAGGTATTTATGCGACAATGAGACCATTGGTTCTAGTTAGTGGTGCTTGCTAAGGCAGCATCACTAGTACTATTCCTCACACTTAAGGTTTGAGATCTGAACAAACCACTAATCCAAAGTATTGAACTTGGGCACAATTTCAGACATGACTAGCAACCAGATCACCCTAGCAACCACACAGATAAACACTAAAACTACATGTTCACCACAAATTCTCATTACAATAATTGGTGCATTTAGTGTTCATCTATTTCCTATTACTTTTTCGTCTATCTCCTATTACTCTATTCTTATCATCATTGTGCTGGCACACACACACACATATATATATGTCAATGAGAAAAAAAATCATTATGCTATTTTAAAAGATATCTGCTGATTTGTCATGAAAATACCAATGCTAAAATCCATTTATTACATATCGCAATCTTTCCTTTGAATTTTGAATTTCTCCTGAACATGATATTGACAGGTTTTCATTCAATCATCTACATCTGTTTCAGTTAAACTTAATAAAAACATCAGATGGTATTTACAGAAAATTACAGCATTTTTCTATTGCAGCGTAACGTCTGCATCACAATGGCAGAGCTAGGGATTGAATTTGAGTGCTCCGTCACATCTATCATATTATGTGTGAAGTCAGTGAATTAAACCATCCCCTGTGTATTAATGAGCTACTATCCCCCAGTACGCAGACCAAGGTGTAATGTTCCTGTCAGCCGGCCGGCATGGAGGAACAAGATTGAAACAACCAAAGCGCTGCTCTCGCCACTGAATACAAAACAATGGAGGCCTCTCACAGTAATCACGTCCTCGTATGAAAAGAGCCGACTAATTGGAATTATACTAGTACAGAGATTGAGCTCATTAAAACCTGGAGCACCACCTCATGATAAACAGTCACTTTAAGGGGCCGGCACTAATGTGATGAGGCAAAGGATCTATTTCTCACTTCTCAATGAACACATCTTCCACCTAAGCTCTCTCATTGGTGCGTTTTGGAGCGCAGGCCTCTTAATTGCCATCGGAAATTACAATGAGCTTATTGCAATGTGCACATCAGCGGGGAGAATTAGAAATGTTTCTTTAAGGGAGCAACATACTGAATCCTTTTCAACCCTCTCTGACCCTTAAAGGTAAAGTAACAGTTTATCCAACTAATATATATTCACAACACTCTTTTCTCCTGTAGAGCATAATAGGAGATATTATGCAAATTGTCAGAGCTGCTGCTTTCCATGAAAGAAGATGGTGATTCTTACCGCCAAGCTTGAAAAAAAGTACCATAAAATAAACCACTGGCATGATGCAAATGCAATATAATCACAGTCTGTTTTGCAACCAAAACTATTGTATGACATCAGAGATATAGTGCTCAAGTCATAATGGACACTTTTATGGTGCTTTTTAGTCCTTTTTGGAGTAAGCAGTCTGCTTTTGTTTTATTGGGGGAAAAACTGCTTAAAATCCGACTTTTACTTTCAAATGAATAAAAATAAAGAAAGTTTGGAACATGAATTTTTGGATGAACCAACCATTTTACCAAACTATTTTGAATACTGTAGCTTTAAGACATCTATACGCAAATGACCTCCAAATACTGAATAGACATTGATATGCCAGTGTAAGCATGTACTATGACCTCTTTTCTGACCGTAAAACACAGAAAACTGAAATTGTTTCCTTGGCTTGGAGCGAATTGTAGCTTGCACTGATAAATCCCATTTAAACCGTGGTCATTAAACAGCAGCGGCGACGGTAAAGAAGTCACATTGTGTTCGTCTCTTATGCAATGATTCCATCATGATTACTGTAGTCGCTAATGAGCCCCTGTGTACATTATGAAGATTGACATCGGCTGGAGCGCTGAGTGAAATTCATATTTCCTAAGAGTGGCTGAAATGATTCCTTCCCCTAACAACATCTATTTAGAGCACAGGTAGTTAAGGCAGAGCTCCCGTATAATGGGCTATTTCATTGTTACATTATTTTAAATATGTCAAACCATGAGGCCATTTGAAAGGTACGTCAATTACAGTGCTGCATTGGACATCTCATGTGTCAAAACAATGTGACGAGACCCGCCATCTTGTCCCTGGCTGCTTACAGTTGCCTTGCACCATTATAAGCAGGCCATGATGACACCCGGACAGTGGAGTGACAGTTCGGAGAGCAATTGACTCATTCCGCTCATTGTTAAATTGATCTGGCCTAAAAATAACCCTTCATCCCCTCTCCTTTCCATCACACTTCATTACACCGCACAGGGACAGAATCCTCTGCTATTTTGCCTGTATTCAAATCTCTTTTATACCGTCTCGTGTTTAAAGACTGCCCATAAATCCCATATCAGATCTTAATGACCGTAGCCGGCCGGCCGGTAATATGTCATTGTTCACAGACGATCACTCGGGAGAGAATAGACCTTGCCAGTCTTAGTAATTGCACACACAGAGAGATTTATATGACCATTATGCTCTCCCTTGAGAAATAATTCAAACACTGAATAAAGTGCAAAATCTGCCAGTTACACATCCCCAAACTTCCAGCGGGCCTCACCTAATGGATTCCCGTGTGCTCTAACGGCTCGTTTCTCTATCGACGGGACACCGGTGCTCGATCTGAACCGCTCCGCACGTTTCGGTGACTGAAAAGCTGGCCATCAACAAATCGCTAGCATCAAAACAACAATTGCATTTCAGTCTTGCGAGATTGATGCAAAACGAATAGATCAACAGTACCAAATCGCATACAGGAAGTGCATCTTTTAAAATTTCAAATATTTTTTAAGAATATCATTTGATTGCATTGAATATATCATTGCATCAAAAGTAGATATGTTTATATTGTTTTTTTATTAAGCTGTAGTTTTAGTTTTGTGTTTTTATTTATATATATATATTTAGGGCTGTCAAATGATTAATCACGATTAATCGCATCCAAAATAAAAGTTTGTGTTTACATAATAAATGTGTTTGTACTGTGTAAAATTATTTTGTATATAAGTACACACACGTGCATTTATATATTTAAGAAAAATGTGTTATTTATATATAAAATATAAATAAATTATATATAAATCTATATATAGTATATACATGCAAATATCTCTTAAATATATACAAGCATGTGTATGTATTTATATATATAAAATAATTATACACAGTACACACACATTTATTATGTAAACACAAACTTTTATTTTGGATGCGATTAATCGTGATTAATCATTTGACAGCCCTAATATAATATATTTAGTTTTGTTTCAGTTTAGTTTTGGTACATCAGTTAAACAAAAAAAAATTATCTTGTTTTTGGGGTTTTAGTTAACTACAATATCCCAAGTTCATGAGAAAAGTAGGAATCATTGCATCAAAATCCTCACAGCGTCATTTGTTAACTGTGGTAGAGGTTAGAGATCGTCCCTAGAGCCAAAACCTCACGGACAGATGAGGCGAAATGAAATTGTAGAGTTGTTTGTTAGAGGTGATTTACTGTCAAACCTGAGTATTAGAGAACTGATATCCTCGTGGAGGGAAGTAGTATTGTGAAACATTTGTCTGTTCTTTGATCAATTTGTGTGTTGGAGTCAAACTCAAAGGCTGTCGAGCACACCCTGGGCTCACCAGGTTTTTTGATACTTTCCTCAGGCAAACAGATAACATGATTGAAAGAACCGCACACCGGATCTCCCCGAGTGTGTGCTCTGTAGATTTTGTTGTTGGTGCTTCCAGTGTTCTCCCCGGGGTGCCGGCAGGTGCAGGCTGACGCAGGTTTGATCACCTTGGATGCAAGCGAGACCTGGCGTGCTCTCGAGGCCGCAACGAGACCACTGTGACCAAAAGAGACGCGTGTTTGACAAGCTAATGAACTGTCTCCCAGGGTTATGCATTCGGAGAGGTTATTTTGTGGACAACACTAATACTTTACTGCACATGTGATTTAAGTTGTATTGATAAATTACAGTCTGTCTATGTAAGAGCAAATTGAAAACTGTGTCATCATACCACAATGTCAACACTTTTATTAGCATAATAATAGAGATAAAAAAACACCCAATCATAATATACTAATATGAGTGGATTCAAAGCAAGGTTGAGAAGTACACACTTCAGACAGACAGACAGACAGTAGAACAATAGATAGAATAAGCAATAGATAGATAGAACAAGCGGTAGACAGAACGATAGATAGAATAATAGATTGATAGATAGAATGAACAATAGATAGAATAAGCAGTAGACAGAACAACAGAAAGAACAAACAATAGAATGATATATAGAACAAACGATAGATCAATAGAATGATAGATAGAATGATAGACAGAACGAACGATGCAACAAGCGATAGACAGAATGTACGATACAAGCGATAGACAGAACAGACGATACAAGCGATAGAACGAACGCTACAAGCGATAGACAGAACAGACGATAAAAGCGATAGAACGAACGATACAAGCGATAGACAGAACGAACGATACAACAAGCGATATATAGATAGAACAAACGATACAAGCGATAGAACGAACGATACAAGTGATGGACAGAACAAACAATACAAGCGATAGAACGAACGATACAAGCGATAGACAGAACGAACGATACAACAGGCGATATATAGATAGAACAAACGTTACAAGCGATAGAGCGAACGATACAAGCGATAGAACGAACAAACGATACAACAGGCGAGAGAGAACAAATGACAAGTGAAAGAGAACGAACGCTACAACAAGCGATAGACAGAACAGACGATAAAAGCAATAGAACGAACAATACAAGCGATAGACAGAACGAATGATACAACAAGCGATATATAGATAGAGCAAGCGATATATAGATAGAACAAACGATACAAGCGATAGAACGAACGATACAATTGATAGACAGAACAAACAATACAAGCGATAGAACGAACGATACAAGCGATAGACAGAACGAACGATACAACAGGCGATATATAGATAGAACAAGCGATATATAGATAGAACAAATGATACAAGCAATAGAACGAACGATACAAGCGATAGAACGAACGATACAAGCGATAGACAGAACGAATGATACAACAAGCGATATATAGATAGAACAAGCGATATATAGATAGAACAAATGATACAAGCGATAGAACGAACGATACAAGCGATAGAACGAACGATACAAGCGATAGACAGAACGAATGATACAACAAGCGATATATAGATAGAACAAGCGATATATAGATAGAACAAATGATACAAGCGATAGAACGAACGATACAATTGATAGACAGAACAAACAATACAAGCGATAGAACGAACGATACAAGCGATAGACAGAACGAACGATACAACAGGCGATATATAGATAGAACAAGCGATATAGATAGAACAAATGATACAAGCGATAGAACGAACGATACAAGCGATAGACAGAACGAACGATACAACAAGCGATATATAGATAGAACAAGCGATATATAGATAGAACAAATGATACAAGCGATAGAACGAACGATACAAGCGATAGAACGAACGATACAAGTGATAGACAGAACAAACGATACAAGCGAGAGAGAACAAATGACAAGTGAAAGAGAACGAACGCTACAAGCGATAGACAGAACAGACGATAAAAGCGATAGAACGAACGATACAAGCGATAGACAGAACGAACGATACAACAAGCGATATATAGATAGAACAAACGATACAAGCGATAGAACGAACGATACAAGTGATGGACAGAACAAACAATACAAGCGATAGAGCGAACGATACAAGTGATAGACTGAACAAACAATACAAGCGATAGAACAAACGATACAAGCGATAGACAGAACGAACGATACAACAGGCGATATATAGATAGAACAAACGTTACAAGCGATAGAGCGAAGGATACAAGCGATAGAACGAACAAACGATACAACAGGCGAGAGAGAACAAATGACAAGTGAAAGAGAACGAACGCTACAACAAGCGATAGACAGAACAGACGATAAAAGCAATAGAACGAACAATACAAGCGATAGACAGAACGAATGATACAACAAGCGATATATAGATAGAACGAACGATACAAGCGATAGAACGAACGATACAAGCGTTAGACAGAACGAACAAATGATACAACAGAAGATATATACCGGTAGATAGAACAAACGTTACAAGCGATAGAACGAACGATACAAGTGATAGAACGAACAATACAACAGGCGATATATAGATAGAACAAACGATACAAGCGATAGAACAAACGATACAAGCGATAGAACGAACAATACAACAGGCGATATATAGATAGAACAAACGATACAAGCGATAGAACGAACGATACAAGCGATAGAACGAACAATACAATTGATAGACAGAACAAACAATACAAGCGATAGAACGAACGATACAAGCGATAGACAGAACGAACGATACAACAGGCGATATATAGATAGAACAAACGATACAAGCGATAGAACAAACGATACAAGCGATAGAACGAACAATACAACAGGCGATATATAGATAGAACAAACGATACAAGCGATAGAACGAACGATACAAGCGATAGAACGAACAATACAACAGGCGATATATAGATAGAACAAACGATACAAGCGATAGAACGAATGATACAAGCGATAGAACGAACAATACAACAGGCGATATATAGATAGAACAAACGATACAAGCGATAGAACGAACGATACAAGCGATAGAACGAACAATACAACAGGCGATATATAGATAGAACAAACGACACAAGCGAGAGAGAGCAAATGACACAAGTGAAAGAGAAAGAACAAAACAGGTGAGAGACAGAATGAACGATACAACAAGAGAGGCAGAACGCATGATACAAGCGATAGACAGAACGAACGAACGATACAAGCGTTATATAGATAGCACGACAGATCGATAGAACGAACAACAGACAGAACGATAGATAGATGAAATGATAGAATGAACAACAGATAGAATAAGCAATAGACAGAACAACAGAAAGAACAAACGAGAGATAGATAGATAGATAGATAGATAGATAGATAGATAGATAGATAGATAGATAGATAGATAGATAGATAGATAGATAGATAGATAGATAGATAGATAGATAGATAGATAGATAGATAGATAGATAGATAGATAGATAGATAGATAGATAGATAGATAGATAGATAGATAGGATCGTCTTGCGTCCTTCCGGTCCCGTCTTTCACCCCTGACCCTGAGTATCACTCTCTCTGTCCTTCCTCAAGCAGCTCCACTCCTCCTCCTCATCCCCCCATCCCTGTACTCACTGGACTCAGGAGGCTCACTCACCAATGACAGCCTCCGTCAGATCATACCCTGCAATCAAATCCAGTTTTATTAGATCTGTCTTGCTGGGCCAGCGCTCCACAGCAAAAACATGTTTTGTTCTCTTTAACCTATTCCACCGGGGACGCAAACCAACAGTGACACTGTCATTTGCGAGCGATGCAGTAAGACTCCCTTGTGGTCCAAATGTCAGATTATACTGTGCAGTACTAGTTATCCACCCTAAATATAGCTCTTCGGGTATCAAGGGCTGTCGCAAGAAATTCACTGTTTCAAATACTTGCCCTTTACTGGAGCCTGTGACACTGTCACAAACCTTAAGAAGTTGTAGAGATGAGTCTAATTGTAAATTTATAAGTGTCTCCATAAACTGAGGCGAACCTCAAAACCTCACCTGGTCACTACTTAATATTGTCTTCTCAGTCATCATGAAATCTTAAAGGGATAATTCAACCTAAAATGAAAAAGAAGTCATCATTTACTCACCCTAGGGTTATTGAGTTTAGATACTTTTGCGTAATTTTTTAAAAGCCTGATGCTGGTCGCTATTCACTGCTATTATATGTACGAGCGTGACATTATTTTTTTTTTACAATTCTTTTGTGATCTGAAAAAAGAAAGAAGGGCATACGGCATTAGAACAACAACAGGGCGAGTAAACGATGACTTAATTTTCATTTTAGGGTGAACTATCCCTTTAATAAATATCCTTGTGCACAATATACAGTAGCAAACAACATCACTGTGACATATTGAAACTTCAGCTTTAACTTCTACCAGGATCACATAGCTCTAGTCTTTTAACTCTCTATTGTTCATCTTTGTGTCAATTTGCTGTAAGCCAAAAGGCATTATGGTGAAACAGGAACTGATCATCACACCAGCCACAGAAAAAGAGAGAGAGAGAGAGAGAGAGAGAGAATGTTGTCCAAGAGTCAAATGGCTCCGGTGTGTAATGCTGATGGTATATCTGCTCTCATGGCTCATTTGTTTCAGGTCACATCAAGAGGAGACGGCTTCAGTCACAACAACGACACGTGTGAAAGGCCATCTGCTGCTCCAGATAAAGATAAGTGTTGTGCAGGTAGGCCGTGACAATTCTGATAATGGTGAAGGTTGCATTGTCCATCACTGAAAGACAATCTACTCTCACATGTGCACAGTAAGCTCTGAGTGTTAGTTTAAAGAAGAGGAAAGATAGGAAGTGTTAGCAGCAATATGAAAAGCATTGGAGCTATGGCTAAGTGTTGGCTTTCAAGCTCATGTGAGTGATAAGGTCATGGGATAGATTCCCAGCGAAAGCAAGAACTGATAACATGTAAATGTGTATCTTGGATGCAAATATAAGTCGTATTGGATAAAAGCATCTGATAAATGTAAAATGTACGTTTAAGTCGAAATCTTACTTGCATTACTTGCTTATCACATTTGCCCAATAATTGTCTGTCTGCTATCTTCTATTTACAGAAAGAAAAATCCAAATATAAATATCCAGAATGCTATGCAATAAAAAAAAAAACAGCGAAAGCCTGTTTTGACTGAAAAATACAGCATAAACACTTCAATGCACTATACAAGAGGATATCAAATAATGCCAAACAAGTTTCAAAGCTCTTGCATGTCTAGCAATTTGTTATAACTGTATCTCAGCTTTGAAAATTCAGATCTATTCTCAGCATTCCCCTTGTTCAGAAACAGACCTACTCTGTAAAGTAGGAAAATGCAACGTTAGAGATTTCCATATGAACATTTCTCATCAAAATCTTCCTAGATCAAATTACCTGAGCTACAGATACTTGGATGTAAACGCTAGGCGGAAATGAAACCCCATGCAACTGAAGATCAGTTGCAAGTGAAAGACAACCTCTGAGCAATACAGTTATCTGCTTTGACCTTTCTTTTGAAAAGAAGGCAGAGAGGTTTGTGATATCTATGTGCATAAAAATGATTAAACAGGTGAACAAAACAATCCGGAATGGGAGCATTGCAAGCAGGATTGTAAAAGGCAGCAATCGACATAAAGAGCCACAGGAGGAGTCATAATCTCAGGATGACAGGAAGTGAAATCACAAAGAAAAAAAAAGTTACCGCAGTATTTCAGCATGTGTCTTCACAGGAGTTTAATATTCAACTCACAAAAGCTGTCTGAAGTTGTTAAAAAGGGGATCTATTATGCCCATTTTTACAAGATGTAAAATAAGTCTTTGATGTCCTCAGTGTGTGTATGTGAACTTTTAGCTTAAAATACCCCACAGATTATTTTTTACAGCATGTTAAAATTTATGCTTTTTGGGGGTGAGCAAAAATGTGCCGTTTTGTGTGTGTGTGTGTGTGTGTGTGTGTGTGTGTGTGTCTTTAAATGTTAATAAGCTCCAGGCTCCCTTTCAAGAAGAGGGCGGAGCTTCAAGAGTTTCCGCTCCAGCAACAACAAAACAGCTCTTACTAGCTTGCCTCTGTTAAAAAAAATTAAAGAAAAAAAATCTGCCTTAATATTAAAGATATCTTTTTTTATTTTAAGATGTTTTTACTGGAATACAAGTCAAAAACTGCCCTTGCCTATGCCAAAACTTGTAGTTGTAGGATTGTAGTTGGCTGCTGGAGCATTGCTATGCAGTTGCTAAGGTGTTCTGAGTGGTTGCTAGGGTGTTGCTAGGCAGTTGCTTACTTGCATATGCCAAAAGGGCTACTCTTAACTCTTTCCCCGCCTGCATTTTTTTTTTTAAGTTGCCAGCCACTGCCAGTGTTTTTGACCATTTGACAAATTTCATGGCCATCAGAATATTTAGCTGTATGAATATCTGAACATCAAAAAAAAAAAAAAAAAAAAGTTAAACAAATTAAAGACAAGTGAAAAAATCAGCTAGTGCAATACATCAAATTACTCAAGATGCAATGTATGAAAAGTCTCAACATCTTGTTTATACGGTTTTAAGATGTATTTACTGGAAAACAAGTCAAAACTGTAATTAAAAACGGTAATTTTTGCACTAAAACACTGTTTTGAAACACACATCAGCCATTGTTTGGGCAAACGCATTTCAATACCACCACATAGTCCACGCATTTACTCAACCTTACAGATACAGTAGGATCTAACTTTGCAAACAAAGCTTTCTAAATCACATTCAATCTTCGACATAGCCAGTATCCTTAAGATCAGTCTGCAGGTTCTGCACAACATTGAAAAGATCACAGTACTTTTTCCTGACATTCTCACTCAGCCTTGAAATTATGTTTAGTCTCATTCCTCCGAACCATTTGAAGAAGATCTTTTACGATCATTAGTCCTGCCGGTGCGAGACACTTCCTATGTGGTCATGATTATCCTGAGCTCTGGAAGGAGAAAAAGTCCTCGTTTTCATGCATTATCACTAATGTGAAATAATTCAAAGCAGCGTATAAGGTTTTTTTAGACATCCGACCCTATAAATAATCAAGGGCCCATTCAAACCCTCCGAGTAATTACTCGTGTGTGGTGACAGCTGAAGGCAGGAGGAAAATGACAGGCCTCCAACAGGGAGATGTAGTGTAAATTTTATGAGTGACAAAGAAGATTAGCACAAAGACTGGCTACATGTTACCCTGACCTCTGTGTGGGCGTGCGGAGAATGAGGTGAACAGCGAACGGGCGGCTCCATCGCTACATCTGTACGCATTTGTGTCCATGATTTACTTCTCATGACGTTTGATTTTGAAATTTTGATCTGCTCGAGATGCATTACGACGCCATGTTCTTCTTTTGTAAATATTCAGCAGAGCTCTTTAAAGAAAGACTGAATGGTAACACTTTGCAATTATGATCTCATTAGTTAACGCTTAATGCTTTAACTAACATTAACAAACTATAACCAATGTATTTGTTAGAGTATTTATTAATCTTTGTTAACATTAGTTCATAAAAACATAACTCATTGTTAGTATTACTACTTCCTAAGATTTAATAAATGCGGTGGAACTACAGTATTTTTCATTGTTAGTTCATGTTAAAGGGATAGTTTACCAAAAATGAAAACGGAGTGTCTATTTACACTAAGAGCAAATAGCCGCCTTGCTGGCAGAGGATATTCACACTAACTCCGCCCACTGACGTCTGGTTGGTCCAGACAAAAGTACAAAATCGCCTGTGATCTGTGCAAGTGCAGTGGTGTTGGGGTAAGGCACATTGCAGACACGTTTGATGCGACCCGAATCTGCCATTTGCTGAACTCGTTCTTCTCCCTTTTCCCATCGCATATCAGATTGGAAAGGCTTTTATTTTTAATTAAATATGAAGAAAATATGTAAAAAGTGGAATTAAATTGCCTAACGCTTATTCAATAATAAAGTGTTTATCGGGTAGAGTTAGGTGTAGGGAGTGCTTTATTGTCCCAATAAGGCGGCATTAAAATACTGAGGTGCAAACTAGGCTGCTATTTACACTTTTTCCAAAGACAATGCTGCCATTTTACATATAGTAAATGAACATATAGACTAATAGAATGTATGGCTATTTCTACTTGGTGTAAATAGCATCTATTACTAAGAAAATATGCTATTTTCACTTGGTGCAAATAGCCGCTGCCAAATGAAAATGCTGTTAATTATTCATGGTGTTCCAAACCCGTAAGTCTTTCATTTTTATCTTCAGAACACAAATGAAGATCTTTTTGATGAAATCTGAGACCTTTCTGTCCCTCCATTGACAGTTACGCAACTACCACTTTGCCGCCTCAAAAAGTTCATAAAACTAATCCAATTGAGCGCTTTCAGCTTCCACAAGAACCAATGAGGTTCATTCTCGTGTTACGCAGCACGTTTGAGCTTCTGCAAGAGATTTGTTCTCGTGTGTCAAGCTGATTCGGTTGAGCTTCTTTTTATGTTCGCTGATCAATGTTTATGTGAATAAAAGTCTAAATTAAATCTGTTCATCATTTAAAGCGATCGAGTCTCTTCAGAAAATTTGGACTAAACCGCTCAATTCAAATGGATTAGTTTTACAATCTCTTTATGAAAGTTTTGAAGCGTCAAGTTGATAGCTGTCATTGGAGGGACAAAAATAGCTCATGTTTGATCAAAAAGATCTTCATTTGTGTTCTTAAGATGAACGAAAGTCTTACGAGTTTAGAACGACATGAGGGTGAGTAAGTAATTAATGAAAGAATTTTCATTCTTGGGTGAACTAATTTAATTAGCTAAATCAACAAAATTTTATTAAAGGGCACCTATTATGGAATTTTGAAAATTACCTTTCATGTAGTGTGTAACATAGATCGAAACCAGAAGTGAATGAAAACATCCTGCAAAGTTTTAAATATGAAAGTTCACCGTTTACAAAGTTATTGTCTCTCAAAAGTAAGAGTTGACTCTGAGTCGCTGATATGAATCGATAGACGAACGATGCTTTTTCTCTGTCTAGATGAAAAAAGTTATTTGAATAAGATACGCCCACTTATTGCGCTCGTAGACGCCTGTGAAAACTTGAAAACATCATGGCGACGAGACGCTGTGTTCTGAAGTGCGGCGCAAAAGCGAACTTTTCATCTGCCCAGGGAGGAGCATTTGAAGAATCAGTGGACAGAGTTTATATTTACCACACAAGTAGCCTATAGCCCGAACCTTGTGCTGTGTTCACGTCATTTTAATGACGATTGCTTGGATTCGCGATCCGGTTGATACTGAAGGAAGGTTCTTCAGTACCAAGTTTATTTGGATCAGCTTCCTCCTCCGAATCACAACCTGTAAGTATTATTAATAATTGTTGCTTTTATGTGTTTTGTAGCATGCTCAATAAGTATTTGTGTGTTGTGTCAGTTACGGGGTCATCTGACCAATCACCGCCGATTAGCGTCACGCAAAGGCGGGGTTTGGAAAAATTAGTCGTTGAACGAATCATTTGGGAGTCGGTGAGCAAATCAGGTAAAAATAAATGCATATTATAAGACAACAAAAGTGTTTTTTGTCATTGCATGCATGTAAAACTGTTGTTGGGGACTCCCAAAACAATATTAGGAACATCTTAAATGCCATAATAGGTGCCCTTTAACAAACAAAAGCTTATTGTAAAGTGTTACTGTCTGAATGTACTGAATCATTTCAATGATCATCTATGATTGCATCGCATTATGAAACAGCCTTCTGAATATAAGAAACACAAGGTTTTCGCACCGAACACAAGATGTGAGAAAAGACAACACGGGTTTAATGTGTAAGTGACACTGACTAAGTCATCGCAGAACATCCTTACTGGAGCGTGATAGCCATTTTGCTCCGACATCCACCCTTTTCAAAGAGCTATTCAATGAGGCCTCCATCTGCAGCGTTCCCGCCCAGCCTTCCGAGTGATGTGCCATTGATACTCCTTTGTGTTGCCTTTCCAAAGAAAGCTTTTGTTCGCTCTATAATTACAGGGGTACTTCTCAACTGTACTTGCATTTTTTTTTGCTACTAAAAGCACACACACTCTGAAGCTGTAGGGGAGCGACGGTCAGAGGGCTATGGCTGGGTTTAACGGGGTTGATGATGGCAACATCGAGCACATCGGTACAATCCCCAGTGAGTCTTCCTTTCCAGACACGTTTTGGGAACGACGATCTTGCGGCACATCCCGCTGTTCCAACAGGCTTTTCGTCTGTTTTTGTCTCGACTTGTCAAGTATCTGACATTCTGATTTAATCGACATCCGTGGCTGCCAGTTGAATTAGATCACTATCAAAAATGTGCCTGATACGCCGTGGCCCTCACTTGTCAGAGACCAACTCATCTGCTCATTTATTTATCACACTCATTCTCCCATGGAGACACCTTGTAGTCCCTCACAGAAACATGAGAGCTATCTGTCCATTACCACTTGATTTGGATCTGCAGGCATAAGACATGAAGAGGAAAAAAGTCATGGCACCCGGAGAAAATAAAACTAAAGATTCCTACAAAAGAGTCATGTTTGCTTAAAAAACTAAAACCTAAGACTATAATTTCACCAGAGAAGTGGAGCGCTTGAGACAAAGAGGTTTAGTACTTGGACAAAAAGTCCACACTATTACAGATGAACCTATAATTCTGAGAGTGTTCTTATTAGAAAATTGACAATTTAAGTGATTCTGTATTGAATATCGATGCAGGAAATACATGTGGCAAAATGTACAGACATTACTGAAAAATAAACCCAAAGTTGAAATAAACAGGGCTGAAATAAATAGGTTTAATTTGTGCTAATGACTGAATGGTTATACCACTGTGCTATAAAAGAAAAAGAAAAAAAGAAAGAAAAAAAAATGCACAAAAAAATTTTGTTAGTATTATTCTATTATGCGAGAATAAAAGTGTATTAACTGTTATTGTGCCAATGACTGAATGGTTGTAATTATCCCACTCTTTGGAATAGGTCTACTGATCAGTTGGTATTGTTCTATTATGCAAGAATAAAATAGTTTATTTACTTGTATTTTGCCAATGACTGAATGGTTGTAAATTGTCCGACGTATTGAAAATAAAATAAAATAATAATAAAATAATAATGTACAAAACAAAACAATAAAACTGATGAGTTGCAAATATTCTAATAGGCAAGAAGAAAAATGCAAGCAACAAGAAGTTAGAACAGCTATCTAGGAAATCGAATGACAAAATTATGCATTCAAGAGAGCAGAGTTATAAATAGACTTGTACTAAAAGGATCACTATTTTGACATTTAGAAAATGTATACTATACGACTTATAAAATCATAAACATCATAAAATAATATTTTGGACATCAAACCCCATGTGTTCTTATGTGAATATATATGACAATAAGGCCTCAGCTAATTCAAAACCCATGCCTACTGCTTGCAAGCTGAATGCGAGTGGTGCTATGTGAAAAGCTAAAGAAAGATGAAATCTTGCACACGAGAGATATGGACATTTTGAAAGGGATTGGAAAGATGCTATTCATTTCAAAAGTGTTTTTTCATTGCCAGAGGCAAATCAACTAAATGGATGTCAGTCATTCCATTCGGCACAGCGCGCAGAACGCTTTTTACCAAACCCCGCGATTGTGTTTCTCCTCTTCATTCATCTGCAGTTGGCAATATGAGAAAATATGGTGCATGCACATGCAACCCTCGGATGTACGCAATTTATATAAGCACAAGGGGTTTCATATTAAACTGATTGGTCTGTTCTGGAAATGGGGTGAATCGTTCTAGAAGCAATGGGGCAAATCTATCCTCTGCGTTTGTATGCTCCAATAGACCACTTTGAGAATTAAATGTCACATTTTTAATGCTTCCATTACAACATTGAAATATTTAGCCAGCATACTTAATGTCGCTCATGTAGAGCATCTAAGCACCGTGTGAAGACACTTCCAGTGCATTTGTTGGGCCACCTGGGATGAAACGGCTTCTTTCTATTGCTATCTATTTAATAATATGGTTTATGATGAGTAAAATATAGAGAGAACCTCATTGTCTCAAGTCACCTTTCTTCAAATGTCTTTGTCAATAGTTTTCAATTTGGCTTTGCTTCAGTACACAGATTTTTTACAATGAGACCATAGAGTAACAAAATAGTTTATCATTTACAAAATATATATATATATATATATATATAATATATATATATCACAATAGAGGTAATTTTCAACCACAGTAATGAATGTCATCACATTACAGTAACTCTGCCGGAAATCATCACACTAACTGAAATTAAAGCTATACCCTATATTTCTTATAACACATTGGAAAATGTTAAACTCACACTAGACTCTTTGGCAACTGGATATTTTTCAATTAAAGGGTTAGTTCACCCGAAAATGAAAGTTCTGTCATTAATTACTCACTCTCATGTCTCTTCAGAAAATTAGGACTAAACCGCTCAATTCATATGGATTAGTTTTACAAGCTCTTTATGAACTTTTTGAAGCGTCAAAGTGGTAGTTGCCGAGTCAACGGAGGGACAGAAAGCTCTCAGATTTCATCAAAAAGATCTTGAGGGCGAGTAATTAATATATTTTTGGGTGATCTAATCATTTAAGACAACCGAATCATATCTTCATTGATGCTTTCTGAGAATTGTTTACTTTCACTTACAAACTGCTATATTGATACAAGAAATACATATGGCAAAATGTACAGTCAGTCAATACTGAAAAATAAACCCAATATCTAATAAAACTGTGGCACTGACATATACAATACAGCTAAATCTAAAACCGGAGGATGACTTGTATCATTGTTATATTATCATCATCACCCAGCTCTGAAACGGGCTCTATGGTAAAGCACTTGGTTCACAACAAGGACGATAACGATAGGCCTATAATTATAAAAAATCGTTCTGAATATAAAAAAATTGCATAGTCCACATCACAACTACGATAAATAACTAACGATAACGGAACAATATCATTAGAATCACTTTCACAACAATTTGACAGCCAATCAGAATCCGCTCTGCTTTAATGAGCTGGAGCAGATATACAATGTATATATATATATATAAAAATCAGTGTGATTTTCTGTAAAGCTGCTTTGAAACAAGGTATCATGGAAAGCGCTGTACAAATAAATGTGTCTAAAGTAAACAAAAGATTCCTAAAAGAATAAAATATTGAAATTTACTGATATTAAGAATGTTAACAATTACTGAAATTTGTCGAAAATAATGTCCAAAAAAAAAAAAAAAATCATATAGTGTGCACCCGGCTTTACACAAACAGAGCAAAAAGGGAAACAAAAAGTAAAAAACAAATATAAGGTTGAAAAGCATCCAGTGAAAGCTCACAGCGCATGAATTATGTGTAGGACGTGTGTGGTGGTGGATGGTGAGAAGGACTTAGATTGAGATGTCCACTTCCAGCTCACTGGTTTGATATTTCCATCACGGACAGCAAAGGAGACCCTGACAGTCGGGCTGTTGGAAGCCAGCTGTTTTCATGCTTTGAGGATTCTGGAATGTGCAGCCAAGTTGAAGGATTGTTAGGAGATTATTAAGCAAAGTGACATGCAGAAAACGTGAATCCAGTGATGGAACGGTTGAAGAGTTTCACATGCAGCAGATCTTTGGCACCCAGTCAGCCATGAGTGTTTCAGCATCAATGCTGCTGTAATATCGCATCCGAGTTAATCAAGTAACATTAACTAAATCCAAAGAGAATATGAAAGTTGCAGTTTGAAACAGTTAAAACATACACAGTCCTCCCTTACTGAGATCCAGCCATAATCTTTTTCAGTAGTAAAGTAGTAAAACTGTTTGGCACCTGGTGAGCTGCTACTTAGGCCCTGTTTACACCTGGTATTAAGATGCGTTTTGGTCGATCGGATCACAAGTGGACGACACTATAGGTGTAAACGGGGTCTAAACCGTTTTGAGCTTGTCCACTTTCAATCACTTCCAGAGGAAGACGAAAACTCATTCGACCGGATTGCTTTTGTAGAGTAAACGCTCATGTGGTCGAATGTGTTTTAACAGCCACAAAACACCGCCTACTCTCCGCCTGCTGACCTAATGTGTAAAATTATGGGAAGCGCACTAGCCAGACGGGATTTAAACTTTGTCGACTGCAGACTCAAATCCTGCTTTTAAGATCTTGAGCATTTAAAGTGACAGACGACAAAACTGCAGAGTCTGCTGGTGTGGATGCTAATATAGTAATCGTTCTTGGTATGAAGAGACCTTTAAGAGCTCTGTCTCCTCTTGAATAATCATATCATTATTCTAATCATATGTATCACAATCTCATCAGTATTTTGTCATGTATGATATTAAATTCAACTCTAAAAGTTCAAAACACACTGGGAATGCCATTACAAACTCTCATTTATTCAGATAATTATAGGATAGGATCTACCAAATTCAAAGTTGTGTAACGAAATGTATTACATAATTATTATATATATATATTTATAAAAGTATTATATAATCACTTTTTTTAATCCAGACAAGGTTCCAAAAGTAAACTAAACAATTTAATAAAGACTGCTAATGTGTTTCAGGAAACCACTTTGATTGTTTCTGTTGGATTACAAGTATGTTTCCTTTTCATTTAACACATCCTCTTCCTAGTAATTAGCATTATTAAAAAACAGACTAAAATAATTTTACAGTGATGTGATAATTGAGCACATATGATTGACATGAAGTGAACAGGTTATTAGTGACCGTGAAGCGAGTGGTTGGGAAAGAGAATGTCAAAAGGAATCTCTATGGTGTGTAAAACAAAACAAATCAGTTGTGTTGAGATTTAAATACTGTGTACTTGAAATCTGTGAAACATTTTATTACTAAAAAAACAAAAAACTATGCGCTGAACCTTAGTGTCGTTACTATGACAACCAATGTGGAAGTGCCAGGTGACCGTTCAGCTTTGATCACAGGAATAAATTACATTTTAAAATATATTCAAAAAGAACACAGTTATTTTAAAATTTTAATAATATTTAGCAATATTACTGTTTTATTGTATTTTTGATCAAATAAATGCAGCCTTCTTGAGCAAAAGAGACTTCTTTCAAAAATATTATCTTACCGACCCCAAACTTTTGAACGGTATAGTATACTAACTGTAGTATTTAGTTCTTAAATACTTTTGTTGAAATAAATATATGTTTTATATTGATCAGTTATATCACCAACAAATCTTTCTCTTTACTCAAAAACACACAAAATAAAACTTAATTACAACATTTACTCTACCAAAAAGGCCCATGCACTGTCCAGTTTCAGATGTCAACAAAAATGGATTAAGTTAAGTCCCATATTAAAAATGTATGTGAATTGGGGCCATTTGCATAAACAGCCACTAAATTTAGACTGCGTCTTAAAGTGTCTGAACAACTAGCAACACGTTAGTTGTATCAGTGTAACATTTTTTTCAGATTCAAATTAGATGAAAAGTTCTTAAAAAGTTAAGACCAGTCTTGAAGAAAACAAATAGATGACTAACTTGTAACACTAGTCTTAGCAGTTTATGCAACCTGCCACAGAATGTAATAAAATTAAGTTGTGACTCAATGCTTAAGAACTGTTACTTTAGTCAAATTTAATTAAGCAAAAAAATTATACCACATTAACATTAAACACTAACAAGTTATTTTATCTTTCTAAATTTTCTCTCTCGATCCAGTTCCCAAAGCATGCTGGGAATTAGAAATCCCCAGCCCATTTCAGTTAATGCAACTAAAATGATTAATGTAGTCCCAAAACAAATGGACTTAATAAATTTCAATTGAATAAATGTAAGTAGATTGAACACAAACAAATGTAGTCGTAACAGAATGTCCATCAATAAATATGCATTTACAAAGTACCAAGTTGATACAACGAGGGTTTGAGGGTTTTATCAATCACTAGATTTGCCAAAGCATCATGCCATTATGAAATTAATGTCCAGGCTAGTGTAGTATATTATATCTCACACAACAAATGCCACATAGAAGCAATACGAAATGTCACTGATCACTTTAAACTGTCAGTTAAACTGCTCATCCTGTTGGCGGTTTATGACTAGAATCTGCTGCGGTATGGACCAAAACAACTTATGACTAGTCAAAGTTCTGGCTATACAAAACTAAATATTCATTATCGCAAAAACAAGTACGTTGGGGAAAAATATATATGGAAGTAGCCAAAACGAATAAACAAATCTGCATCACTTTTACACAACCAATATGATCTAACAAGTCATTTACATGAAGAAGTTTGAATCCTTAGCTTAACTAACTATAAGCTTTGGTGTACAATATTTAAAAATACAGCCGTGAAAACTAAAATATCTGCTACATATAAGAGCTGTCGCTTGACCTGCCTTCAAGTGGAACTGAGAAACTCCTACTTCTGAGTTGGGAATTCATTATTACGACAAGTTAAACAATCAAGTTGGGAAACGGACAACCTGTAAAACAAAAACAGCCTGTGGACATACGGTTTCACTCCTGGACATTCTGCTCCACTTCCGGACTGACCTGGAAAGAAGCTGATGTGACTTACCTCAGATCCAGCCGTTACACAGACCGTGTCATAGCACTGCTGGTTCAACACGTCAATCTGGTTAAGGAGAAAATGAAATGTACATATTTACCGCTTAAGAAACAGATTTTTAAAAAAATACGGTAACGCTTCCTTTTACAGTACAGTACTTACAGTGTACTTACAGTGTACTTACCTAGAAAGAACTGGCTAATATAAGGTAAGTACATGGAACAGGGGTAGGTTCAGGGTTAGTACTAGTTATTACCCAGTAATTGTAATTACTAAAATAAGTACATAGTATTTATATGGGTAACTGGACTGTAAAAGGAAGCGTTACCAAAAATACTGCATGCATCTAATCCCATATTCTGTCTTTTTTAAGGCATTTTTAGATGTCTGTCATTTTTTTGTGATCAGAACACTACAGTATAAATAATGATTTTGTAGCACTCATGTAAAAATGATGTGTGCCGTGGGTATTGCATGTTTGGTATTTTATGTTTTTGAGTCTCAAAGATTGAAAGCTATGCTTCCTAAAGGTCCTAAAAACTTCAACACAGCTCTTTGAAACCAGTAAATATGGCCTTATGCTAAATATCTTGTTGTGGCTGGCCTACAATGGTATAACATAATATGATTAAATAATATGCTGTCATCCAGGAATTCTGTCAGGAATTCCAGACAGCCAAATCGGTGTGATCAAAATGGTTATTTTCCCAGATTCTGGTGAAATATTGTTTTGTATTTTGTCTAGTTTTAAAACCAAATATGTTTGTGTTTAAGGCAGTATTTCTGTAAAACGGTATGCTTCTTTCATATCTTTCATAAATATGCTCGTTCAAATGCTTCTGTTATGACATTTCAAACTTATATTTATTTATTTTCAAGCTCAATAAAACTGGATATTTTAGGTGAGTTAGACAAACAAACTAACACAAAGACATTGCTAATACTTACAGGTGTTTGTGTTGTTGAGTTCCTCCAAAATGATGTCACTTCCTGTAGGAGGATGACACAAAAGAAATGGTTTTGAATTTAAAGTGATACTACACAGGATGGGAAGTGATGTTGACAGGCAAATGTATTACAATATGGTTTATTTCATATAAATAAAAAAATACCTGGAATATTTCTTAGGTTTTCTTTGTCAGAAGTGCATAGCCCCTGGGCACATGACAAAAATAGCATCTGAAACCAAAGTAGTAGAAAAAATATATTAAATTATGTTCACTTAATTGTGATATGAGAAAACTAATATAATATCCATCTTTGAAAATTGTGAAAATAAATATATATTAAAATTAAAATTGTGGTGAAGTAAATGCAGCAGAGATTTTGTATTTTCTGTATCCAATAAGTTAGTTCAAGCATTAAAAATATTAAACATGTGTACTCAAATCCAGCATGTCAAAATAAAAGTTCTTAGCATATATCACTTATTGTTTGTTATATTTTTTAGTACTTTATTATATAGTGAGTTCATGTACTCATTCCAAAGTAGAAAACCTTTTACAATTTATCCACAAATTTGAGTAGTTTTTACCAGTAAAAATTAAGTTTATTTTATTTTTTGCAATGCAGGTATTCCCAGCATGCACTAGGGCATGACAAAATTACGTCACAGTTTGCATTGTTACTTTTATTGATGTTATTGTAAAGTTTGGTAACTTGTTTTGCAACACATACAATTCATTTTCAACTCAAAATGACTCGCTTTTGCCCAAAAATAAGCCATTGGTTACAATTATCCTACAATTAATAGACCACGTAGTATGACAATTTAACTCTTTTTTTATTTTTTTATTTAAACGTTTATATTTTTTTACACGCTATTGCAATAAAATAGTACTTTAATACCTTTAATAAAAAAATTTAAAACTTGAATTGAAAAAAGTAAAATTTCTAGTGAACATTTTACTTAAAACCTTTCAGTTTGTAGAATAACTTCACAAACCAACTTTATTCAATTCAATGTTGAAAAGATTTTACATAATGGTACTTATATATTTGAAATGAACAAAATGCATGCAAACCTAGCAAAATAAAATTTTAAATATATCACGATAGTAATTTTTATAGAAATAACTGGTTGCGCATGTTAATATCAATTTTTAAAATGACCAATGTTTAAGCTTTAGAGAAAACAGACTAAGGTAACAGCTGTCATTGTTAGAATTAGAATCAAATACTGGGGAAAAAAAGATAGTCTTAAATTGTAGCCCTAACAAAACTTTTACTGGTGTACCATGTGTACAGTTAACTCTACAAAACTTTATTTGCCAAAATGTCTCATAAAGATAAATGAAGGCCACATAAAAGGTATAAGCCCCTACTTTTATTATATTCTGAACGTACACATGGCTTTTCAGTGTGACTCAGAGTTGCAATGTAAGCTGTTTCCAACACGCACACAAAAAAACCTATTTACCCTTTGAAAGCAATAGGCGAAATGTGGCGAACTTGTGCGGGTGACCTCAGAGAGCGAGAGGATTGCTAAACCACACGCTACAGATGTGCATTGCATCGGATTCTCTTTAATAACTGCTCTCGTCACCTTTTGCACTGAAGAAAGGGAGGGAAAACAATATCTATTTGGAGGAAGCTTGCATTTATCTTTGAACGAGACTTTGCAACCACACCACACATCAAGTCACTTTGAAACGATGAAAAAAAAGGGTTTAGGAAGAAATGTAACCTGCAGTGCTGCTCAGTCGTCTAAGAAGCATTAGCTATATGGTTTGTTTACCCGCGTGTGCACTTATGAATCCCAAGGGTGCCGCAGCCTGTGTCTAACTCACCCTGAGGGCCTACGAGTATTTTTCACAACAAAATTAAATTTTATGGCATGCGAGATTAGCCGACACTAATGCAAGGTCAAAAATAATAGAATCAATAGGTAGGTCTGACCATGTTAACATTTACAGAAAATTACAGGCTGAAAAGCGCTGTCTAAAACAGAATGAAACGAGTCTCTGCTGAATTCATATTGATGCCTTTTCATTATTTCTCATAATTTGACTTTTTTGTGCACTGTGGCGGTCAGCGGTTGATCACCCTTTGTGTGGGTACAAGGGTGTGTGCGTGTGTCGGTGTGTGTGTGAAAGCAAGTGAGAAAAAGACTGTAATGTGCTGTAGGGTCAATGTACCGCTGTCAGCTCCCAATGACTACTCACGACCAATCAGAATGTGTCGACTTATTTGATCAATGACACTAACGCTGTTAAGACGAATCGTGTGACCTTGATCTACGAGCTGTGCTGATGCTTTTCAAACCTGTGGAGCACAAAATAAAACCAACATTGAAGCCTTATAATAGGGAGATTCCCCAATCCCTATGACCAGAAGCAAAAGATTAAACTTTGCCCTGTTCACTACAAAATTTCATATAAAAACTATCAAAAACAAATGCTTAAAATAGGGATTCTCCCCAGACAGTAAAGCTCTCTATTTCTTGAAATTGCAATAGTAAACTACAGTAGATCAGACACACAGTAGAAACAAATCAAAAAAAGAATATTTCTCAAAAAAATTATACAAATTAAAACAAAAAGATCTTGATCTCTGTGGGTTTTAAGGGATTTTTATCCGTAAATTTCATTGAAACAATATGTACTGTGAAAAGCTCTATCCAAATAACTGATGTGATTTCAAATAAATTTGATTATTAAATGACCATTAAAATCATTCCCTCATTATCATAAATAACTTATTCTAAGTGGCCTGATTAATTATGCCTTTGGTCCCAAATATTAATTCTCTGTATTCTTAAGATCTTTAAGAAACGAAATTGAACATTTCTAATAATCTGTGAGCAGTAATCAGTCACAACGCCAGTGGAGAAGAGCATGTTTGTACATTCAGAAGGATTACAGCAAAGAAGAGCCAAAGCCAAACAGCACCAGCTTGAACAACCCAGTGTTCCTTGATACTAGTTTTACAGCTCTCGTGTACAATGTCAATACGAGCTCGCAGCTCACGGGTGAGTGTTGCGGGCAAAGCGTCTGCTCAGATCCATTGTCACTCTCCCCCTGAAATGAAAATAACAGTTATGAACGAGCTTCTGTCGACTGCCATTGTTCCATCAAGTGTTTTTATTGCTGTCATTATAGTTTAACATCGCACTGTTAATTCTGTTAATTAAAAAGCTGATTGCTTTTGCCAGTCTGTGATCTCCATTTGGTGAGTCCATATGGTAGAAGATTACTTGTTGTAAATTTCAATGAAGTCGTATCAGAGCTGGGATACATATAATCAAGCAGTACAAGTCCTGAAATTAAGCCTATAAAACCTCAATTATATATTCCTTTGCATTCATTTTGTATACCTCCATTTCACTGAAAATCAAACTGTTGTGCTAGAATGGCAATTTAGGGAGGACGTGAAGCTTGATGATATTTCGTGTACCTGAGATGCTGAAAATGCACATTCATGTTAATGCATATAAAAATGGGCAATTTACCATATTTATGTCATATCCAGGTGTGCGATGTAAGTTAACAAGGTAAACACACAAGCCTAGCCTTGTCAAATGAGAATGTCAAAGAATGTCTAATGCCATTTTGTAATACGCCATAATATAATACAGGAGCTTTTGAGATTTGATTGTATTGTAAAAAGTAGCCATTGATATTATTGCTTCAAGTTTTTAGGAAATTGTAAATATGAAGCAATGTGCATGCAAGTCAATGGATGCATTGGCCAATTTGGTATTTTTTTTCCCTCTTTTCACATTCTAAAAAAAGGGAAGATTTGGCACTATAGTACAACAAATTGAAAAGCAAAGAAAGTGCATTTGGTGCTGTATCGATAGCTACGTTTACACGCAGACAAATCCTTTAGTGATCAGATAGATGGATCCGTCGGATTGAAAACCTTCATGTAAACACTTCATCGATCTGACTGAATAGGACAAAAATAGGCATATAAAAGTTTTCACTTGGATTCAAATATACCTTGCACACGTGAGGAATATATTTACATACATTTTATGTCTTACAAATGAGCGCATGTTTATTTAGTACATGTCACGCCTTATGAATTTGTCAGTGGAGGAGACTGAATATTTTAGATTAATTAATATTCTTTTTAGATACTATAATGACAGTGAGCAAGTTTTGTTCAGAGTAATGCACATGTATGTGCAATTGCAAAGTTTAGGGTACAGCACATTTAGAATCGGAAATCCGATTATTCATATACAATACACAAAATGCAGACTACAAGACTGTAGTCAACATCCACAATTAAAACTTGACCTATAATACTTAGGTGAAAAGTATCATTTCTTCACCACTAGCAAAATATATGTTTATATTTTAGACACGTCGGGATTGGTTTTCGCAATAAATTGTGTTACATACGTCACTCGCCTGTGTCTCGTTATATCCGAAAACACTGAAAAGTTGCTTCGGCTCTTTTGACGTGTGTATGGTGTGGGAGTGGCAGAGGTTAGTTGTCACAAAAAGCAAAAAAGGTTGACATTGAGCAGCTAAATCTACAACCTCCGGAGCATCACGGTTTTAAACAATCGCTGAACAGAAGAGACTCTGTTGGGAAAAAGAAAACGTGACAGAGCTCGTAATAAAACCAGAATCAACATTGGCTTGGCTTTTCAGAGATGCTGAGAATTGAGGGATTTGAAATGTTGTAAAAGCGGATTGCGTTTTAATAACACATCAAGTGAGTAAGGTATTTTATTGAACAGATTAATTGCAGCTCTCTAACAGAGGTCATTGTAAAGCATTATAGGGCCATTTTATTATGGTGAAATTAAATTTAAAATAAAAAATTTCGTGATAAGTTCTCCTGTGCATATAAATACGAATAATCCACACAATTATTAGTGAATGAGACCCCTTGTTCTTCTGCAAAATGCATGCAATTTTTTTTTTTTTTTTTTTTTTTGCAATAGAGGGTCAAAAGTACATGGTGTAACTTTAATCTGCATTGATGACAAATTGGAATTTGTTATCTTAAAGTTTTGGTAGATTTTGAAGTCTTACGGATCACATGAAATGGCCAAAGCATCTCAGCAAGACTAAACAATACTGCTACTAAAAACAAGACCACCATATGAAACCCACCCGTCAGCAAAACAAGAAGCCTCTTTTGCCACAAAGCATACTCGTAAATCAGAATGACACAAAGGCTGATAGTCTCTGATAGGCTGCTTTTATTGGTGCCCAGTGGCTCTATAGGAGCTTGTCTGACTGCTCTCATATGCTACCTGCATCTCTTAAGAAACCCATAAACTGATGGCACACAAACTTGGGAGGCATCTCTACCCAATGATTTGCAAAGAGAAGCCACCGAGGGATCAGTGATCCTCAATTAATTCTGTCAGGAATGTGTTTTCAGCAGGCCAGATGCAGTGAAGATACCACATGAGGTCCCAAAGCGGGCTGCAGTGAGCGTTAACATTGATGCGGTCGGATAACAAAGAACGGCTGCTATATGAGATGCAAGGTGACTTATCAGGTACGTTTAGGATGGACAGAAAGAGTGCACGTCCACCTGGAAAACTCTATGACAGACGGTCTCTTATTTAAAACACATGCATGTGTGTGTGTCAGACTTATGCAAAATGTACCACCTCACACTTCCCATGAGGCTGTCTTTGCGGAAACATTCCTGAGCGGAGAGCGCTGCTGATGGGAACTAGGTCTAACCTGAAAAAAGCTCCACTTCTCATGTCAGAGGAGCTCATTGTGTTCTGACGGTGATGAGCGAGAGGGAACCAGGTTTGTTATGCAAGTCTGGGCTACTGTTTCATCTAAAGCGGACATTTCCTGGCCACAGGCACTTTACAAACTATTTAAGGGTGTCAAAAAAGAAGTCTGTGAGTGACACTGACCTTTTCATGACAATGAGTGTGTAGGTATATGGGTCAATGACGTGACGGGAAATTTTTTGTCCAAAGGCCTTAATAATAATAAAAAACAAAGATAAGACATCCAAGGTATGTAAGGTAGTAAAACTTTATCTCTTTTATTGAATTCACATATAAAGGTATTTTAAATTATTTTAAAGGTAAAATCAGTTATGATTTTGAAGTGTCAAAAGGTCATTCGGTTTAACCAATACAGCCATTTCATTTGTGATTAAAATATCTATGTAATACATTTATATATATTTTTTTATTCTGGCATGATTTTATAACATTACATATCAAAATAGTGCAAAATACAATTTAAAATTATGTGTAGTCATTGCTTTGTTATGAGAAAGAATGTTCGGTAAAATGAATTTAATTGATGTCATTCGGAGTAACCAATATAAAGGCACCATTTTGGATAAAGTCATGCGGTCAATATCATGTGACAAGATGTGACATCATTCAGACACCTGCAAAGGACCACACGGTCATGAAGCAAAGTAACTAACTCACTCTTAAAGGGACTATGAGTAACTTTTTAGGTAATTTATGATCTAAAATCAATATTTTTATTCATAAATATGTCCCCAATGGTGTACAAATACCTCTGCCAATTATCTGATTTATCCTCGTAAATGAAGAATTTATTATATTTATATACATGGGACGGGTAAGTCCACGGAGGCTTCCATGTTCCGCCATCTTGAAAAACTATAATAGCAGAGAGGGACAAAAAGTACGCCAACGCGTTTCCACAACGCCTTTTCGTTCAGAGCCAGCGTGACGTAACTGACGCAAAAGAAAACATTGCTCTCTGAAACATTTTCTATAGCTCTCTTTTTTCATAAACAATCAATTAGCTCAAGTTGTGAAAATTTTGCTACGTGCATAAGATTGTACAGAGAATGAAAATGAATTGCTAAAGTTACTGCTAGCCACATATAAATTGTACAAACCTCGGTCGCTTCTCTTCTCTGCCTTTGGAAACGTTCAATTCTATCAAGATTGTCTCTTGTAGCTCGTTGTATTGACCCTCGTTCTCCTCCTCTTCCTCGCCTAGATCCCACTGATCCACTGCCTCTCTGTCCTCTTCCTCTACTTCTTCCTCTCCCTACTGTTGAATCATCTGATGATGATGATGATGATGATATCTAACAATGCATGTACTTCAGAAAATATAACGAGTAAACAAGGCATAACTACTAATTACAATAGTTCATGTTTTTGACACTCATTAATTCATACTGTAACATTCGTTTGTTCGTTGTGTCAATTTGAAGTTTGTTTGAAATAACAAACCTGTTCACCCGAAGGAAAACTCGACGAAGTGCTATTAGAAGACATCCTGTCATAGCTTTTTGGTACATAACGGCTACCGTAGATGCAACACGCATTTGAAAACGCGAGGCGCTGGAGAGCACAATTCGTTTGAATGCAAAATACAATTTCACCGCTAGATGGGAGTAATTCTTCCTTAATGTCCCTTTAACTATTTGAAAAATTCATGGTTTCACTTGCTTATACGCATGTTCCGAAATATCAGGTTTCTGTGTCTTTAGTAAATCCTGACAGTAGTTTTTTTACAGCAAAAGAGGGTTTGCGCTGGTGCAAGCTGTTGAATTAATTATAATATGTGTGCTAAATGTCAAATAATCAGCAAAAATCATAAAACTCTTGTAAAGAATAATTTTTTTTCTTTAAAACAGGCATAATTTACCATATTCCACCCGTTCTCTGACACCTGGGCCCAATACATACCGTTCACAAGTGAATGCAAATGCAAGTACATATATTTTCTTTCTAGTGAAATTCTCGCATGACTGAGCAACGGTTGAGTGAGTCAAACGGGCTGTTTTTTACTACTGTAGCTTTAAGACTTTAAAGACCTCAGTTATGATTTGCTAACTGTTTGCATGTGAAATCAGTATTAACACTTGTTTTCCATGATTTGTTTCCTTTAAATGACAACTTTAAACATATGGCATGCATAGAAAATTAATTTACCAGCCAATTAACTGACTAAGCATCTGCAGACTCTGGTCATGTGACAGCGTTGACAAGGATTCGATGACAGCTTTATTGGGGGAAATTTGCAGGGGCCGCACTGCACGCTCAACATCTTTGAGAATAATTCGCAAAAAAATCTCAATCCCAGAATCCCAAGCAAAGACTTTCAGCTATTCTCACTTCCCCGTGGCTATGACAGGTTGCAAAACCGGCCTTTTTATCTCTCTGATGACCAACAGCGGAGGCGTTCTGATCTCGAACCCTGACCCGCCGGACCTCAAAGCTCTAGACCACCACACCTCCCGTCTCCACCAGCAGAACGCTGTCACAGCTGACGTTATCATGTGGAGTATTGTGCAGATAGAAGGCGTGTTTGACCCAGGAGAGTGAAGACTGACCTACTTTGGGCGATTCCACTTGTTTCTGCAGGCAGGGACAGCAAACTAAGATTTGAAGGACACACCAGACCTACCTGCTCTCTCATGCTTCAGCTCAATGTCTGCTTCCTGGGGATTTGTTAACTTGGAAGACTTTAAAAGTAGACCTAACAAAGCAGTGATTCTTGAGCCCTGGGAATCTGACTGCAAACCTGAAAACAAAAAAAGTTTTGGGGTTATCAACTAAAGGAAAAAAACATGCATTTAATTGTACGGTGATTAGTTGATCAAATGTATTCCTATTATATCGATATTTGCTGAGAAAAGACCCCAAATGGAGATAATTCAATGACATTATATTACTGGGTTAGATGAGTAAATCATTGGATAGATTCCTGGTTTTCTTTCCATATACAATATATGTGTGTGTTTTGCAAGTACTTTTATATATATATAATATATACACACACACACACACAATTTTATACATTACAATTATAAATATATTACTATATAATTTAAATTTAAATGAATATAGTATTTTAAGGCATTTTTCAAAAGAGACAATCAAATGAAAGTGGAAATGTTGCAATTTTAAAAAGTAATGACAGGTTAGATTGTTGTGTGATTTTAATTCCATGTCTCAAAAATCAGTGAAGGTGTATAGACTATATAATAAAGAAAAATTATACTATTAATGCGATTAATCGCGATTAAATATTTTAATCGTTTGACAGCCAAGTCAAATCGATTAATTGCACATATATGCAGGTTATGCACACATACACTTATACATTATTTATTGAAAATGTGTGTGTGTGTGTGTGTGTGTGTGTGTGTGTGTGTGTGTGTGTGTGTGTGTGTGTGTGTGTGTGTGTGTGTGTGTGTGTTTAATGGAATTTTTATTGTAATTTAAAGAGAAGTCTAATGGTAGGTATAGGTAAGATATTGAGCCATTTCATCCCAAACTCTCAAGAATCACTAAAAGCATTGACTATGTATGACTAAGCACAGACTTATTCTGACTTTTCCATCTTAAGCAACTGGCTATTTATGCAGACTAACAGATTATCAGTGGTATGCGACTGACAAACTTTTCCAATGATGTCAGCAGTTTCTGACAGTTAAAGGAATAGTTGACCTTAAAATTCAATTGTCGCCCGCATTTCGTTTCAACCCTGTATTATTTCTTTCCTCATTGAAGCACTTCTTATGAGATCATCAGACATTATTCCTTCTCAGAAAAGCACCATTAAAGTATTTAACCGCTACTGCTAAATCACCACTTATATACATCACAAAATCAACTTAACGTGAATCTCAAGACTAAAATGGCCTTGTAACACCTGTTTCAATTTAATGGGAATAAGTAAAACCTTACTCTTTATTATTTTCAAAACTACTATGATGTGTTTCATTGTTATGGTTTGTCTAACAGCTTAAGGGAGAACAATAAAGTGTCTGAATCTGAGAACTAAAGGCATTGCACAGTCTTCCTGCTTCATAACTCTTGTCTTCACAGGTCTTTGAATGCTTTGACAACGCTGGACTGTCTGTGCCAGACGATGTTCTCACGGCAAAGGAATGCCAGCGACTACAGAATAAAGAAAGAGGCACTGCTCTTTCTGACATACAGTATCTCTCATGTCTCCTCCTATGGGTTTGACATCTATCAATCCTGTCTGAAATTTAGTTCCATGGAGTGAGAATGGCAGACAACTGATGTTTCACTGCACAAAAAGGCGAGACATTCAGCAGGTACACAGTGAATCACAGAATAATAGCCCCATCTGTGTACCACGTTAGAAAGGCACAAAATGTTTCACTGCCAGATATCATGATTCATATTTTTTTTTGTCTTAGCTTCCATTAAAAATTATCTTAAAGTAATTTAAACATCCTAAAAACTAAAAAACAAAAATTATTGAGAAGCAAAATTCTGTATAATATGAAGAATTTTGCTCTGAAAATATATCTTTCAAGCAAATTGTGCATTTTAAATTTGATTAAATTGTGTAAAATGTATGTTTTACTGATTGGCTAAAAAATATTATATATAGTTTTATATAATGTAATAATCTTTGGTAACACTTTACAATAAGGTTTAGTTAGTTAACTACTTTAGTTAACATGAACTAAGAAAGAACAATACCTCTACAGCATTTATTAATCTTCGTTAAAGTTAATTTCAACTTTTACTGATACATTATTAAAATCAAAAGTTGTATTTGTTAACATGAATTAATGTACTGTGAACTAACATGAACATTAACAAAGATTAACAAATGTATTGCTCATTGTTATTTCATGTTAGTTAATACATACATTTTAACAAATGAGACCTTATTGTAAAATTTGTACAAAATTTTAAATCCTTTTAAAAAAAAGAAAAATCATTATATTTTACAAAAGAAAAGATATGAAGACTTTTTTCCACATGAGATATACATTTTCTTTCAATCATTTCCTTTTAAATTATCTCTTTTTTTGCATATTTTTACTGGAAAACAAGGACAAAATAATGATTGACGCAATTATTTTTAACGATTAAGAACTTTAGATTGATGTGACATCAAAGGTAAATTAATTTGTAATTTTGTAAAAGTTGTTGTGAGAAACAGACATTCTTTTATGAAACACCAATTTGACATGAACGGGTGGATTCGAGATGCTCCTCTGATTGTGGGTGTGTCGCAGTCATCATCAAGTATTAACTTAATTACTTACATGAGTGATCAAATCATCACTAATGAATTATGAGATTTTTTGGGACATGTTTACGGCTGTAGTGTTCCAGAAACAGACAGACAGGAATCTTGAAAAACCAGCAGATTTATAAAGGATAACTTTATGATAAATACAACTTAATCTCTACATTATCACAGTATCTGTGGTTTCTGTCGATTACAAAAGCAAATCATTTGGACTCGTCTTAGTTTATAAACACTGATAAAACAAGTTCACAGTAAGGCACTTACAATGGCATTTTGGTAAGTACAATTTTTTTATTCAATCTGTATGCCCTTTTGAGATGAGACTACTCTTTTTTTTTTAGGTGGATGAACTTCTATATATATGCAGCACCTTTCAGAAATTGGAGTTTGTACCATGCAAACCCATTAAAAACCAAACCCATTTAACTCCAGACTAGTCTGATGAGGTTGACCAGCAAACCATAAGACTTTTTTTGTGGTTTAAAGGAACAGTGCTACCAAAATTAAAATTCTGTCATTATTTACTCACCCGTTATCTGACTTCTTGCCTCGCTGCCCTATCAGGCAATGACACTGCAGGCCGCGTTTGTGCATCAAGACTTCTGAGGCAGCATATCAGTTTAATGATCTACAAAAAAAATAGAAAGAGCTTTGGTGATAACTAAACAAATATTTAAATACAACAATATTAATTTATTGCTAGAAATGACTTCAAAAGTAAAAAAAGCTGTTACAATTACACACAAAATGGGGCTTTCGCACCTAGGAACTAGCCATCGGGGTCGTTCCCCCGAGAACTAATGGTTCCCTTAGGAACACTTTCCTGGTTGCATTCGCACATCCACTAGGAACTCTGAAGTGGCGTAAGCCGCGCTTGTTGTTGTGACTTTTATTTTGACGGCGCTGACAACGCCAGCCAGAGCCTGAGCACACAGTGCTCGCATTCTCCGTGTTCATTAGTTTATGGTCTGTCTAACAGTCCTGTCTAATACATTATTGGATAGAACTGTTATACATAAAGTGGACAGTATATGAAAAGGTATTAGCGTTTGCCGTGTGGTTGATGTCCAGTGTTGCTAGCTGAGCAGAAATACATAATTATGTTTGGCTTGGTCCCCTCAAAGTTGCGTTGGATTTTCTCCTCAGCGTTAAGGTTAAGAGGTCCATCTATCACTGTTTTCCATATTCGTAGAGTTAGTTTCTAGAACTAAAATCCTTCCTAGTTCCAAAATCCAGGATCTTCCACCTAGTTCAAGGAACTATGAAAAGGTTCCTCCGGTGCGAAAGCCCCACAAACCAAAAGTTTCAGAAGCCATTTTTATAATTTAGCTAGACAGGATGTGACACGAGCATTGGATTCGGACGTGCCTTGTTGCCTTCCTACCTCGATATCCTCACATTTTTCAGCCATTTTGGAGCAAAATGTGTTTTGATTTTGAAGCCATACGATAGTTGAGATTAAAGAAAAGCCCTCTAAAAACCTTCCCTACGCCAAAATCCCATTTGCACATCATGCCAAGTTTGACGTACCAAGCACATGTTGGTCGTTTTCTCACACAAAGCTTGTTATGACTTGGAATTTCAGTCAAATGCACTACTTTTATGATGTTTTTAAGATCCTCAATCTTCTATTGTGAAGAAAATAGAAATAACCTGTTGGACTTGAAAGTATTATGCAATCATTTAAGACATTTCTCCTTATATAGAACCTTTTTTTGCATAAAGGTTTCTTTCAAATTGACTGTGCATACAGATATATATATATATATATATGCATGCATGTATGTATGTATGTATTTCTAAGAGTGTAGGCAACTATAATCCCTGATGATTCCCTCCTACAATGCACTGAATACTCCTTTACATAAATGCATCACTTGCAAATGGTTGTTCCAGCCCCATCGTCTATAAAACCCCTACAATTTGATGCAATTTCACTTTTTAATTAAGCCGTACCGTGTCATAAATCAGGAATCAAGATAATTAACAAAATAACAGAGGCTGATAATGTACAGGCTCGCCTTAAATCTCCAAAGGTCCGTCGCTGGGCAGTAATAAAGAGCAAATAATGGTGTGGCTGCTTGATATTTTGGTGCTGGAAGTACTGGGAAAATAACACCTTTAACAGCACTGCGGTCTTAATTTGTAGAGGCCGCCTTGCGCTGCTCTTCTCGGGAGGCAGGTCATTTATCATTTAGGCGGCCGTTATTTTTAATGAGTCTGTTATCATTCATTTTAGGGCATCCCACCTTTCCTTGACATGGATAGTATTTCTTTTTATATAGGACACAGGATTTATGCCTCCCTCTCTCTGCATTTTGCTCGTCAGCCACAGCCGCTCTTTCTTCCTTCCTTTCTTTCTTTCTTTTGCTAACTCTCTCTCTCTCCAGCCACCTTTTCCCCCTCTCTCTCTCTCTTTCTTTCTCTCTCTCTCTCTCTCTGGACAGGAAGACATCTTGCTCATCTTACTGATGGCTCTTTTAGGGGCTAGAGCTGAAAATCAAAAGCCAGTTTTGATTCATCCTAATTTTAAAGGTGAAGTGTGTCATTTTTTTTAATGTTAAACACGTTATCCTGTTCCAGTTTAATGTGTAGAGTCAACTATAAGCAAGACGTATACACGTGTAAGTTGATTCCTCTAAAACACAGAAGCACAATCAAAATATTGCTCTGCTATTTAAGCATCCCAACACAGCAACACAGACTCAACCAATAGCTTGAGGGAGGGACAATCTGTTTAACGAACCAATGCAGATGAGGGAGGGGTGTGTCCTGGAAACCTTTTTGAAAATAGTCATTATTTTACAAATCATTTTGGTAACCAATGCGCAAAACATTGGAACCAAATTAGTTTCATGACATTCAGTTGCAATTATTCTTGAAAAGGACAAATATACAACGTAACCAGTCTGATTCATGAAAGATTAAGAATAACTTTTTTCAAATCTCTCTCTCTAAAAAAAAGTTATTTCTATCAATTTAGCATCTCAAGTAAATTTATCCTGTTTTTAGGATGTTTAACAATTTATGGAAAATACAAAATTTGCAGTATATTATTTGCAGTGTCATTGAAGTAATCCATTCAGGAAAATAAACACAAAAAAAAAAAATATATATATATATATATATATATATATATATACACATACATGGGTTTTTCTTCAAAAGAACTACACTAATAAAATAAAACTACTACTTTAAAGGGTTAGTTCACCCAAAAATGAAAATTCTGTCAGTAATTCCTCACCCTCATGTTGTTCCAACCCCGTAATACTTTCGTTCATCTTCAGGACACGAATTAAGATATTTGTGATTAAATCTGAGAGCTGGATCACTCCTCCATAGGCTTTCTAAGGGACTGAAACTTGTTCCCCCGAAATGTTATTAAAGACGTCGTTAAAATAGTCCAAGGGACTACAGTGGCTCAATCTTAAGTTTATCAAGCGACCAGAATACTTTTTGTGCGCAAAAAAAAAACGAAAATATCGACTTTATTCAACTATTCCTTTCCTTCTCGGTCGGCCTCTCGTAGTAAAACTTTGTATCGCTTCTGTGTCGTACGTCACACGCATCACACACATGACCAGCGTCAGCCAATAGGGACCCTGCGTGTGACGTAGCCCTACACTATCACACTACGTTATTCGGACTAGAGGCCAACAGAGATGGAAAGGAATAGTTGAAATAAAGTTGTTATTTTTGTTTGTTTTTGCGCACAAAAAGTATTCTCGTCGCTTGATAAACTTAAGATTGAGCCACTGTAGTCACATGGACTATTTTAACGATGTCTTTAATAACTTTTCGGGGAGAACAAGTTTCAGTCCCTTTGAAGCCTATGGAGGAGTGATCCAGCTCTCAGATTTAATCAAAAATATCTTAATTCGTGTCCCGAAGATGAACGAAAGTCTTACGGAGTTGGAACAACATGAGGGTGAGTAATTACTGACAGAATTTTCATTTTTGGGTGAACTAACCCTTTAAGTACTACAAGAATCATTAAAGAAATTTAATTGATAAGGTTTTAAGTTCCTTACAATTACCATTTTTATTTCTCAAGGGCTCAAAAGGCCTGAAGGGCTTCTCAAACAGAAATAACGGTCTGCATGGAGTCTTTTTCCTGAATATCCAACTGCAACTATACCTCAGAGTTTGGCAGCTGAATGTAGGTGGGTTGCAGCGGCACGTCTACAGGTGTGGTTATTTCAGGGCAGACTGGAGCTTTGCTAAACGCTATAACTCTTCCCTTGATGTGGCCTATCATTCAGCTCATGTCAAGCTGTGACAAGACATGACACGTTTTGACAGATTATTGTCGGCCCACACATCTGATTCTCAGCTTGTTAACCAGCGTTAGTTAACTAGTGTTTTCACTCAAGCCTGGTGATGAAACTGATGCGAGGTTGATGTTTGTTGTTATTTTTAGATTTTTGATGAACGTCTGTCTTATACTGAGCAAACATACTGTTTAAAGGAGAAAATGCATATCTTAAAGAGATAGTTCACTGAAAAAACATGTGTTTGGAATGACCTGGGGATGAGTAAATATAAATAAAGTTCAAGTTCAAGTTTGTTTGTTTCTAGAGCACATTTACTTTCGGCTTTCGGCCGACCAAAGTGCTGTACAATAATCACAATACAATACACATTGTACTAACAACATTTCAATCGTCAGTCAAATATGGTGCATTAAAATAAAATAAAATTAATCAAGTAGATTACATATTAAAAGCTAATCCAAACAAATGAGACATCATTTTCATTTGTGGGTGAATTATTCCTTTAAAAATTTGATTACTGTTTATTATTCATCCATTCCTGACAAGTAACTACATCATGTTTTAAACTGTTCATCAGGTAAAAATCACACTCCACTTTTGTCTTGCAAACCCTTCAGCCAAAAAAATTAGCCACTTTTACATTCCTCTCAACATCCAAGACAATTACGTAACGTCCCGTGACGACTGACCCTCAAGGTTTCTCTTAATATATGAGCCGTTCATTCCGTCTGTTTTCCTCTTCATTTTAACATGATGCCTCGGTGTAAATATTATGCTTTTTCAAAAATATCCTGCTGAGGAAGCCAGCTCTTTCCCTGTGTTCGCACCACGGCTCAGACTAATAATGCGAGTTTATTGTTGAATGCGGTACGGTACGAGGATATGTCAACAGTCAAAAATGTGCACTGGAACAATGGAATGTCTGTTTAATGTGAGATGTGTGGGTGGCGCGTCAGGATTGTTCTCTTGATTTATGAGGTTCCTGTGCCTTATTTTTTTACAGTAAGGCTTAGCGCAATATGTCCACAGAGCTGCATCCTGTTGGGAGCAGTGACCGACATGTGTTCCTGTGTTGGAATGGTGTGGCATTCGTCTCTGGCCAGAATCTCCATGGTGCTTATCACCGCCATATGGGATACTGGCACAGAAAGACGGTGCGGCAAAACAGGCCTGCATCACACGACTGCGGGTGAATGCTTCTGCATTAAGAAGTCCGATGCATCAAATGTGCTTGTGCAACTGTATACAGGTCTATTTATGTGGCATAAGACTAATGGCTCTGATTTTGGACTGAGCAGGATTGTTGAGGAAAAAAAAGAAGAAAAAAAAGAAAGAATTGTGGTTTAGTCTTATAGGAGGGAGAAAATGTTTATAAGGCGGAGAAAATGCTGGTAATGCACAGGCTAACCTAATAATTCAGACCAAATATTTCATATGGTCTAGGAAATGTGTCCACCTTGTTACAAGACATTTTTACAATGCAATGTGTAACAGGGTGGACAGTTAATAAAGCCCATTACTTGACAGGAAAGAACAACATGCTAGCAGAAGATTAACATTTAGGAAGAATTTCAATATATATATATATATATATATATAAAATCTATAAATAAATAAATAAACGTTCATGTTGAGTATAAATTGACACAACAGGGTGGACATGTTGTGTTTTATGCTATTAGAAAAGTCTTCAAGGTTTATGAATAATACTTGCTTTGCTGGAGTTTCTTTCCCTCCAAGGAAATTATGTCACTTCAAGCAAGTCATGTTATTTTGGACATAAAATATTAAGATTAAGATTTTAAAGAGCAAGAAGCACCAATGTAACAAGGTTGACTGAAGTTAAAAATACAGTATAAACAGTAATATTGTGAAATAGTATTATAATTTAAAATGAAAACAATAAAAAAAAAGAAATTAATACTTTTATTCAGTAAGCATACACTAAATTAGTCAAAAGTAACAGTGAAGATATTTAAGATTTATATTTATAAAAGATTACCGCTTCAAACAAATGCTGTTCTTTTGAACTTTCTATTTCAAAATTAATGATGATAATAATAATAATAACCATTATTAATAGTTGAGCAGCCATAATAATTCATAATAATCAGGATCATGTGACACTGAAGACTGGAGCTAAAAAAATTCAGCTTTGATCACAGGAATAAATTACATTTTAAAATATGTTAAAATAGAAAAGTTATTTTAGATTTTAATAATATTTCACAATATTACTGTTTTTACTGTATTTTTATCAAATAAATGCAGAAAAGACTTCTTTCAAAACCATTTAAAACCTTTGAATAGTGCATCACGGTTTCCACAAACATTGTAACACTGATAATAATAAAAAATGTTTCACCAAATCAACAAATTAAATTGATTCCTGAAGAATAAAGTTGAGAAATCATGATTGATAACATGGGAATTTGTCTGTCAAGTGCTTCAAAAACGTTTTTTTTATTATCATTATTCTTAGGTACACATCATACATTTTTGTCATGCATTGTCTATGCATGGAAAACTATGTTGCATGAGAGTTGATTGACATTTTATGCGAAATGCAGTATTCTTTCATTGGGACATAAAACCCACCAAACTGTAGGAATACGATGCATGCATGGGTATAATTAATTGCACATATCGTACTCCACAACACCATGTTGCACATGTATGCCAACACGCCCACACACGCTCACCCTGTGCCCGCAACTCCATCAACACGCACCTCCGCACACCCATGTACCCGGATAACCACGGCCAAGCCCACACACGCTTATTTGGCTTTGGTTTTGTTGCGAATAGAGAGAGAAGGTTTGCACCAGGGGCCCTTCCAGCCTCGTTCAGAGAGGAAACGCGCCTGCCAACCTTCGGAAATCCTTTGATGGCGTTAGAACTCGGGCGAATCTGTCCAAAGTGCTTGACGTGGGAGATTATTGTGGCGTCGTGCACTAGATAAACCTACAAAGATCATGTTTATGTTTAAAAACAGCCATATGTCACACTTTCGCAGCTGCCACCAAGGGTTGCGAGCCTCGCGCACGCCGTTACGGTCGAGATATCAAGCAGGATATGCATTACGAAAACACAGTCCCCAGACAGGCAGGCCTTTCATCTAAAGTTATTGCCACGCTGCCTGGGGTAATACATCACGAATTCTGTAAGGACAATGCTAAGAATCGCAATCTGAGGACAAATGCATCATAGTTGCACAGTGAGCATTTTGTTACAAATAATGTTGTCATCAATTTTCATCTTTTGTTTAAACATATTAGTCTTTTGGACAAGATAGGTCATATTTCAGCAGTTTGATAAATTCTCCCTTCTTGCCTTTTCACAGAATGTGCACTTAATTAATTACACAACCTTTAATTGGACAGATTATTCCTAATGGTTGTGCGATGCTAAATGTACAAACTCAGAAGAGGCTCAGGAGTCATTATTTTAATGCCACATTTTCAGCTCGTTGCAATCAGTATATTTCAAATAATTAATCAGTTTCACATCGCGAGAAACATTTGGCCTAAAATAGACAAATTACACTCACATTTGTGGAGGGATTTTTTTTTAATATATCTCGAATACCATCCTGTAATATCACAGATGCAGTGCTTTATTAAGGGCGAGAGAGTGTGTTTTTTTTCTTCTTCTAATTTTATGATATCTGCAGGCATTTGGGTGTTTAATTAGGGCGGTAATGTCCGGTGATGTACGTGATGGATTTTTACGGAAGCCGGCTTTAACTATCTGAGGCGATATCATAAATCACAACCTTGGCTGTAATGCTTGTGTGAGTTTGTTTAATTAGGATGTCCACTGAGAGATTCAGGGTGTTGCTTGGTTTGCATAAGGAATGCCAGTTATACAAACACAACAGAGATTTCACATTTCATTGTGCTCCGAGGATTATCGCTGCTATCCTGCTGATAAAAAAATGAAAAACTAGTCATCACTGATACTAAGAGTGTGTGTGCGGCTTTGTTTGTGTGCATCTCTAGAACCTTTTCTCTTTTTTTTTTTTGTCTTTGATGGTTTAAATTATTCTCTGTAACTCTGCTACACCTTGGAGAACCAAATATAATGCGTTCTTATAATGCGACCCACTCATGTTAATAAGCCAACAGATGCTATTTTCAAGTAAAAATGTTTCCAATCAGGAAATGGTCACGGCCTGTGTTGTTCATGGGACTAAAGGCGCATTTCAAGCAGCAAATGACGACGGCCTCTCAAGTGCAAGCCAAGTAGGCCTACTGAATTTAAATTCAATATTTCACTCTACGTCTGGATTCCCTCAAGTGATTCTGATCCAGTCATGAAAATAATTTTTTTCTGTACAGGTGATAAAAATCGAATATATAAAATTTACAATTTTACAGCATAAGTGGTAGGCTACTATTAGCCTTAGTAAAGGGGAGGTAACAACCGCCTCACAATCAAGACCAAACAACCGCTTTCACATAAACCATGACTCATAAATATGACAACAAAAGTTAAAAGAAAAACTAATATTCAGCAGAAACAGAAATAAAAACATTCTTTGTAAACATATTACGTGCCAGTTCAGGTCAAAGAACACGAGTTTCCGGGTAAAACAAGTTTAAACACAGGACTAAAATCTAGAAAGGCATGTGTCCAGTATTTTCTGTCAGCTGTTTAGAATCAGAACAGGAGCATCGATGTTCGATTCGTGAATGAATCACTCTTTTGAGGCGACTCTTTACAACGAGTCGGTCAAGCAGTTAGCAAACCGTTCTGAATCGGTTCGTGATTGTGAATTACAAACGAATCGTTCTTTCTCAGTTTTCTCTCTAAGTAAAAGATTAATATAATACTTAAGAAACACAGAGAACAACAAAAGTGCTTAAAAAGTGGATATTTACCTATACTCCATTGAGTCGAACCTGCATCTTATTGTTTTCCAGCGACGAAGGTGGTCTTCTTTGGGTTCATTCAGCACGTGCTGCGTCTGCGCGCGCGCGTGTGTGTGAACACCCTGGGCCTGTAGCCTACTCCAGGTAAAACATTCAACACACACACAGAGCAAAACACTAACTGTACACGAAAACATGAACCTGATATTACCTTTGCTTGACATTACATGTACAATGGCATATTTGTAATACCTTGGATTACATAAATTCTGTAGTATAAGTTAAGGATATTGGGTGTTTCCTAAACTGTGGGCACTTTTGGTCCTGAAAAAAAAAAAAAAACCTGCAAACTTTTTTCACACTGGACTTAGTTCAATTAATTAGACTAACGTTACAATCAATGTTACATTACATTAGTGTAACGTTAACGTTAATGCAACACAGGCTAAGTTAGTTCTGTAATCTTTTCCACCCTGAAAGTCATAGCCTACCTTTTTCACCACAGTCAGTGTCATTTTCATTACAACAAAAAATATATATAGTATTGTGTTTGATAACATTCTCTGTGAGTGATGGAAATTATGTTTAACAAATGACCTGCTACTATCATGCTAAGGCTAATTTCCTAGCTAACACACATCGTAGATGCACACAGGTAAATCATATTTTGACGTTTTTTACATATATATTATAATTAGAGCTTGCTTGGAAATAATGGACAGTAAAAAAAAAAGTTTAAAAGTTATATTTACCTTAATTTTTCCGTTTTCTTGACGCATCGCGTCTCATACTTCAACTCAGCCTCTTCACTGACACAGTGCGCTGACTCCTTGGTAACCAATTAAGCTAAGTAAGAAAACATATTTGTTTTAGGTGGTTAAGTAAATACTGGATGCATAGAGAAAAAAAGGTTTTCAAGACATTTTTAATGTGAATTTCAAAAGTTAACAACAAAAAATCTGTAATTAACCCCTTAAAGGGATAGTTCACCTAAAAATAAAAATTCTATCAGAATGTATTCACCCTCAAGTTGTTTTAAACCTGTATGAGTTTCTTTCTTCTGCTGAACACAAAATAAGATATTTTGAAGAATGTTAGTAACCAAACAGTTGATGGACTACATTGACATTTTTCCATTAAAATATAATCTTTTTAAAGATTAAAGCACTTTAAAAAAGAAAAAAAAAGAAAAGAAAGTGTAAAAAAGTTCTAAAACAGGTTTGGAACTACTTGAGTGTAAGTAATGAGAAAATTTACATATTTGGGTGAACTATCCCTTTAAGTGAAAGTGATGCAGTCTTCTGAAAGAAATTCTCTTTTAATCTGAGTTTGGGTTGATCTGAATGTTCTATATAGACCTTATATAGAGGCAGAATCAAATTGGGGGGCTATCAATGTTTAACGTGCCCAGCTAGATGGAGACTGGTAAATGTGGTGCAGCGTGGTACCGGGGGCACGTAGGCCAGGTGACCACAGCAGGCACGCGTGTCAGTCCGTGCTCATTAACGTGACTGATAATGCCATCTATCAGCCATCTAATTGGCGATGAGGATCTGCGGAGGGTATTTTAACCAGGCCCACGTATCCATCACACAGCTGTGGACAAGATGATGGCACTTCATTACCAGAGTGCTAACCAGGTAAAAGTCACATCCATTTGTAATGAGTGCGGGGGCCGCTTTCACTCCTGTCTATTTTCATTATATAAAGTTCAACGCATATGTATGTGTATTGTAATTATCGTGATGAATATGCAAGCTTACTTCACTTTGATTTTTCCACATAATGTCACAGGCAGCGAAGACGAGCAAGTGCCGTGGAACAAATAACTGTGGTGAGGTAAGCATGTTTCGAAAATACATATTCGAGCAAATGCTTTCTCTCAAGTTTCACTTGATCGTGTTATTTTTTTGGTGTTTTATTAATTTTTTTACAGTAGAGAAAGAGAACAGGAAACCATTTACGATTGAGAAATGTCGTAAGCCAAGGAGTCAAGAAGTGGCTAGTTAGCATGGCCTAGTTAGTCCCTGATGTTAGTAATCATAACTAAACTATCTGGAGGCAAAGAGCACTTTTCTCCATTGAATGCAATTCAGCATATAAATATTTCATTATATAATAGTAGATGATTTCCAGTCTTTTTTTTAAGTGCCCGCTATTATGCTTTTTGAATATTTTGTTTGATGCAGTGTGTAATGTAGCTGGCTGTGAATGTTAAAGGTCTGCAAAGTTTCAAAGATCAATGATTAATAAGGTTATTGTCTCCTAAAAGAAGAAATCAATGATTCTGAACTGGCGAAATGTCATCAGCAATTCCTTTCTCACTTCCTGTTACGAAACTACGTAGGTTTGTTACAAACCTAGCGCTTTGAGTCTGAGAAAGGCGCATTATAACTAAAATGTATTATTATTATTATTATTACAAATTTGCATAATGCCAGCCTATGGTCTTTATTGGCTGCCCATGAACAACATCTAATTTGACCCGCTGGTCCGCCCTCAAACTCTGTAGTTGTAGCTGAGGCCTGGAAGAGTTTGGTTTGTGTTGTTCATGTCAAGAAGATGCTGTTTTCTGCACCGCAAAAGCAAATCCCCTTCGCTGCACTTCCAAAGCATGAGGACTCGCACTGGAATTAATACGGTAAAACGACGCCATCGTTACAGTTCGCATCACTGTGTATCAAGTGCTGAGGAGGATCAGGAGCTGAAATTCAGACATGTAATGGGCGTTTAGACGTGCTGTAAGCGGTCAATCAATAACAACAGACTTGGCCATCTGACCAATCAGAGCAGAGTAGCTCTCGGAAAGGAGGAGTTTAGAGAGACTGAATCTTTTATCGAACCATTTCAGACACTGTTAGAAAAGAGGTGATGCTGGAATGTAAATTATGAGAAAATTAAAGTATTTTTTTTACTTTGATGTATGTAAACCTAGGAGACCTCAATAACAAAATTTTAAGAGAATTTTAAAGCTCTTAAAAAGCACACTAGCTTATATTCGTATATGTCCTATTTCAGGTCACAGCTCAGGATAATCAGTGACGAAAGGAATTGTTTAGGATTGTGCACTTTCCATCAGCCAACCATCATTGTCATGACGTCATTTTTCTGCTGCTCATTGACGGTTCAGGTGACAGACTCAAAAACATCTTTGCCCAGAACTGAGAGCAACTGCCATTGAGATGAATGGATACAGGTACCAGATATGTTGTGGTCTTGTTGACCTCCTTAATTCAAACTTGGTTAACCTGTGAGAGTGCCATGGCTAGGCCATATTTCTGAGAGAAATGTTTGCATTCTTTTATGTTAAAATATGTTTATTTTAGTTTTAAAATGTATTTTTTTTCTGTTATAAAAAATAGAAACGAAATGAAATAAATAAATACACCTGAAATAAATATTTATTTATTAAATGTTTATTAAAAAAAAAAAAAAAATTATATATATATATATATATATATATATATATAATGTGTATATATATATGCAAACACATTACAGAAAGAGGCAAAGAAATGTCGCAAACCAGATTCAAACAAGTATCGTCCATGGCTCAGCGTAATAAACTGCACAGGAAAACTGGCATGGCAGGCAACAGCTCGACTTCCTTGGATTTTTCCTGCCAAAGAAAAATTGCCAATTCATCCTTCGCTGTCCAGTCCAGTACAAAAACTTTGCTAAAATGCCCAAAAGTCCATATTTAGTAATTCACATGTCAGTGATTATCATTTCCAACCCCCTCAGACTGCAGCAATGAATCTTTACCCCCCTCCATCTCTTCTTCCTCTCGTTCTGCCTCTCCCTCACTCGTCCTTCCCATTTATTGCTTTGTACAGCAAAGCACCATTACTGATCCCTTCCAAAGCACAAACTAAAAATCTATCCCGTTGTCATTTGCTTCGCCGTGCCATCTATCATCTGGGAGCGGGTGGGGGGAGTTTGGCAGCATCTCAGCGCCAGAGAGGAGGCGCTGGAACAGGAGGCAGAGTCAAGGACTTTCACGCGCAACAAAAAACTTGTCACAATTATTTATGGCTCTAGCTGGGACACATAATAGGACACATCAAACTGCTGTTTTTTTCCCTCCCTTTCAGTTTTTTTCCGCTTTTTCTTCCCCTCCGCGGCGATGAGCGCCCTCACGTCGCTGGCTCCCTTGTCGAAGTGGGTCACAGGCATCTCTTGCCTTACACATACAATTTCCAAGACAATGGCGGAGCACTTGGGGAAGTGACAGTGACAAATACAGGAGGCCCCACTGAAAGCTGGGCAGGCTGTTACATGAGTGATTGCGCCAATAATCATGCAGGGCCGTCACGTGGCCCGGGGCAGGAAGGAGGGAGGGAACGAGAGAGTGGAGAGTGGAATGACCGAGGGATGGAAGAGTATATGTGATGGACTGAGCAGGAGAGAGGGGAAAAGAAAGTATAGCGAGATGGATAGATGGAGAAAGAGTGAACTGCTTAAACAAGAAGGTGAAAAAAGAGTGGGTCGGTGTTAATGAACGCATATACTGTGAACTTCAGTTGATGGATAGATGGATCTAAAATTCGAAAAGTCTATTCAAAATGTATTGGATGGGTAGATGGATATATATTAGATAGGTAGATATTAGATGGATAGATAGATATTAGAGAGAGAGATATTAGAGAGAGAGATAGATAGATAGATAGATAGATAGATAGATAGATAGATAGATAGATAGATAGATAGATAGATAGATAGATAGATAGATATTAGAGAGAGGGAGATGGATAGAGTGAGAGGTGGATAGATAGATAGATAGATAGATAGATAGATAGATAGATAGATAGATAGATAGATAGAGAGAGGGAGATGCATAGAGTGAGTAAGAGATAGATAGATAGATAGATAGATAGATAGATAGATAGATAGATAGATATTAGAGAGAGGGAGATGGATAGAGTGAGAGGTGGATAGATAGATAGATAGAGAGAGGGAGATGGATAGAGTGAGAGGTGGATAGATAGATATATAGATAGATAGATAGAAGGAGATGCATAGAGTGAGTGAGTGAGTGAGTGAGTGAGTGAGTGAGTGAGTGAGTGAGTGAGTGAGTGAGTGAGAGATAGATAGATAGATAGATAGATAGATAGAGGGAGATGGATAGAGTGAGATAGATAGTTAGTTTGATTGAGGGTGGGTGGGGGGGGGGGGGGGGGGGGTTGGTGGTAGTCTCAGGCCTGTGTGCAGCACTGGCTAGCAGATCCTTGAAAATCATTTTTTACACCCTTATCAACCATCTGCGACTTCTTCCTCTCAGATGAGGTGCTGCTAAATGACTGTCACCCCACGCACAGCTCCTCTATGTTCTGCTGCGCCGCTCATAATTGGGAAGGGTTGGCTCAGGCCGGTTTCCCAGCGTGACCTTTCTTAAACTCACCCGCCCGGGGAATTGGGTAGAGCCCGCGATTAAATTACTTCTCCGGCACCTCGGCCCCTCACCTTGAGCACCAGCACTTGGCTCGGGTTCACGGGCTTTAGGGTGAAGGCCCCCCTAATCTGCCCCTCCCTGACCCGTCACGTCTGCCACAGGAAGAGCAAAGCTTTTTATTTTGCCAAGCATCACTATTGTTGCTCATATTTGGGGTCCGTTATTTGAATAAATCTACGGTGGCTGAGAGAGCTCAACACGCTGCAACTGAAGAAAACACGTTCAAATAGAAGAACACACGCAAATTAAGAAAACATCATCAGTTTCACAACACGTGTGCTCCAAATACTTACAACACAACCAAATACAAAATGGCGCTGCAAGTAGCACAGACCACAACGGAAAAGTTTCCAGGGAACCCCAATAAGTGACGAACCCGGCTGGGACGTGCTAATTGCTCGTGAGCATCCCTACTCCCTTCTAAGGGCAGACGTCAGAGCCCTTGTAGTGGGGACTTTGGAGTGAGCAGAGCACTTGTGTGCCATTATGTAGCCGTTTGGAACGCACTTGCTGAAGGGAGCAACGAAAGACAACGTAATTTCCTCATTATTTTCACCTGGGATGTTCCCATGACAACGCAGCAGGGTGTCCGTCAGCTGAATAGCTGTTGTTACCAGAAATATCTTATTATTGCTGTTAACATAACTGTTGCAAATAAATATACATTTTATACAAAAAAAGTAAAAAAAAAATATATATATATTATATGCTATCTGTGTGTGAGTGTCTCAACTTTAAAACTTTCCATCTCATCTTTGGACCATGCATTACCTAACATTTCTTATAAAACTTATTTAAACATGACAACATTTGTACAATGTAACTGACGTATAGATAAACATCTTTCCCTCATGTTCGTTTTCTCTATCTTTTTTATTTATTTATTTTAGTTTTCAGCTCATTGTTCTTTTCTCATTAGTATTCTGATGACTTTGAACATATTGTTAACATTTTGTATATTGTATAGAAAGTTGTATGTCATAAACATGTCATCGCTGTATGATTTGCAAAAATAGCTGTAAGGGCGTCCCAGCCGGGTTCGTCACTTATTGGGGTCCCCTGGAAACATTTCTGTTGTGGTCTGTGTTATTTGCAGCGCGTTTCTGTATTTTATTGTGTTGTGAGTATTTGGAGCACACATGTGTTGTGAAACTGATGAAGTTGTTTTCTTAATTTGAAGAAAATACATGCAAATAGAAAAACACCCGCAGTAGCAGCGCGTTGAGCTCTCTCAGCCACCGTACAAATCCATGAACCTAAGTATTAAACTTCTGGGAAAAAACCTACACACTAGTTGACATACACTAGTTTTCACTGAAGTCCACTTATAAATAGGTTTCTTTGCATCAAAAACAAATGTACACTACCATTCAAAAGTTTGGGGTCGGTACGATTTTTTTAATATTTTTGAAAGATGGATCTTATGCTCACCATTCTGCATTTATTTGGTCGGAAAAATACAATAAAACAGTAATATTGTGATATTATTGTAACATTTTTGCTTTTATAATTATTTAAAAATTCTTTTGCTTTTTAAAATGTGATATATTCCTGTGATGCAAAGCTGAATAGCAGTCTTCAGTGTCGCATGATCCTTCAGAAATCAATCTGATATGTTCAAGAAACATTTATTATTATCAATGTTGAAAAAAGTTGTGCTGCTTCATATTTTAGTGGAAATCGTGATATGATTATTCTACTGCAACAGAACTGCAGTGCTTATTTTCTTTTGATATAAACAATTTAATCTGCTCCAAAAAGTGTGAAAGCGGGGTACTGATTCATTTTTGTGGTGTTAAAATCCAGTTATATTAACTATATATTTGAGAAATATCACCACACCTGAGCACTCGCTAAATCAGTTTCAAGCATGTACATCTCAACTACTGTCAAACCGCAGACGCTAACAGTGTGCTTTTCACACACAAGGTGTCTCTTAATTTGAAAATGATGAATCTCTGATATAAAAGACGAAAGTGGAGCAAAATATTGAAAGCTCAAATAACCTTTTTATCACTTTTATAACTTCCATAACTTTACATATTAACTGTTTTTCAAAGCTAGCTCATTTTTAGCAGCCCATTTTGATGGCTTATCGTTCCTTTTAGGCTGCGCCTGAAGCTTGTAAATTGATATCAGAGAAAGACTTGTGTGATAAAACATAATAAATGCCAAGAACTCTTACAGCAGGTGATTTCACAAAGAAACATGGTCTTAACACTTTTTCCAGAAACCGGTGGGGGACTACAATCATGCTAAGCTATTATTAGCTCTTTCAGACTCCATTGAGTGGCATTACTGTCCACAACTGGACACAAAACTAGATGCTCATAAATGTATAATTTGAAACACTCTACATGGGCTGCAGCTCCAAGAATGCTGACTTGCACACATCTGAATTATGTTGGTTCCTTTTTTTTTCTTTTTGTGGTGCCTTGTTATATTTGTATTATAATTAATAGTCAATAAACACAATATATATATATATTATATATAAAGATTATTTAAGCGTTTCCCGACGTTTCAGTGTGTAGACATTCTTGGAAAACGCTTGCTATCCTTCTATCATGTCTTGTGTAAAATTAACTTCTCAGTGAGCTTTTATTGTGTTTTAAGCATGCGCAATACGATTTAAGTGTTTTCTATGGAAGCTTGTTTCCGCTGCAGAATATAAAATAAAAAAGTCAGAATTGCAAGATGTAAACTTGCAATTGTGAGATAAAAAGTCACAATTATCTTTTAAAATGTTTTATTCTGTGGCGGAAAAAGCTTCCATAGTTTTACAACGTTTCAGTGTGGGCGAGAAACTTTTGGAAAACGCTTCTGTGGATTGAGAGCATTTTGAAACAAAAACGACATTTTCAAATGTCTCCAGATTAATGTAGACATATAGCATAGGTATAGAGATGCTACAACTCGTTCTGTCCTATAAAATCCCATCATGCCTTGTGTAAAATAAGCAGCCCACTCACCTGCTGGTACTAATCCACTGCAAAAGAACTGAGCATTGACCTTCCGCAACACTGTGTGTGTGTGTGTGTGTGTGTGCGTGTGTGTGTGTGTGTGTGTGTGTGTGTGTGTGTTTGTTTGAGCACCTCCTAAGCATCTCTGTAAGGCCTGATATAATGAGACGACATGCCACCGAAACTGACAGCACAAAAAACCACTAGTCAATTGTTCTCCAAACACGGCGAAAGCGCCTAAATAAAAATGTCACATTTTGACTTGCCTCCATGCAAATTAATGGCTTGGTGGGCTATAAAACAGACGTTACGTGAAATCAAATCATCTCTATAGACATAAAAACGCTCTGATCAAGTGCTCATTTCTTCTCCTTTTGAGTGCGCTCAAACAGCTCGACTCCCTCTTCAATTACTTTGTGTGTCAACAGACAGCTCGCGGCACTGAGGCCACGCCGCTGAGACGTCTGTTTTCTTACTTAATGACAACTGATAGCTGGAGTCAGGCAGGTTATGAGTTTCAATTTGGGTTTGGCAATAATAACAATTACAGCCCTCAATATCTCTATCATTACAGCGTGGCTGTTGCAATATAGCACGCTGTTTTGTGGAGTATGAGTCCGTCATATGCTGTTTCACAGCTAGAGCTGCATAATCAAACAGACATGGCTACACACACGCTGTCTCTCTATCCGTCTCGTGCATCTTTTTACATTTGCACAACTTCACACACACTGTTGTACTCATTTGCTTCATGTAAATGAATGATGGCTTTTACTTTGTGACCTACTGATTACACTTGAACTTCATTTGACCTGAAAGTCGTCATGAAATAAAAATTGGCCCTATTTATTTCCTTAATAGACATTTCTGGCCTAATTTTTAATGATCCATTAGTGAATGTTATTCAGAAGGAAGTAATCTTTTCGTAATCTTTAATCAAAATGTTAAACATTTCTCTGCTCTGAAATCATGTACCCTACGTTGATTTTTCTCGTTGTATATAATTTCTCTCTTGTAAATGTGACATTACAGAAGTACTGCAGGCGACCAATAAAAATGCTTAAAGAATTTTCATTCTTTGGGGGTCCGAAAACCGGTCAGTATCTGGTGTGACCACTTTTTTGCCTCACGCAGTGCAACACATCTCCTTCGCATAGAGTTGATGAGGTTGTTGATTGTGGCCTGTGTTGGTCCACTCCTCTTCAATGGCTGTGCGAAGTTGCTGGATATTGGCAGGACCTGGAACACGCTGTCGTATACGCCGATCCAGAGCATCCCAAACATGCTCAATGGGTGCCTTGTGAGTATGCTGGCTATGCAAGAACTGGGATGTTTACAGCTTCCAGGAATTGTGTACAGATCCTTGCAACATCCGTGAAGAGAACACCTCTCCTTAGTGCCAGACGCCATCGAATGTGAGCATTTGCCCACTCAAGTCGGTTACGACGACGAACTGCAGTCCGGTCGAGACCCTGATGAGGACGACGAGCATGTAGATGAGCTTCCCTGAGACAGTTTCTGACAGTTTGTGCAGAAATTCTTTGGTTATGCAAACCGATTGTTGCAGCAGCTGTCCGGGTGTCTGGTCTCAGACAATCTTGGAGGTGAAGATGCTGGATGTGGAGGTCCTGGGCTGGTGTGGTTACACGTGGTCTGCGGTTTCTCTGAAATGCCTTTGGAGACGGCTTATGGTAGAGAAATGAACATTGCACGCTCCCTCAAAACTTGCGTCATCTGTGGCATTGTGCTGTGTGATAAAACTGCACATATTAGAGTGGCCATTTATTGTGGCCAGCCTAAGGCACACCTGTGCAATAATCATCCTGTCTAATCATCATCTTGATATCCCATACCTGTGATGTGGATGGATTATCTCGGCAAAGGAGAAGTGCTCACTAACACAGATTTAGACAGATTTGTGAACAATATTTGAGAGAAATAGGCATTTTGTGTACAAAGAAAAAGTCTTAGATCTTTGAGTTCAGCTCATGAAAAATGGGGGCAAAAACAAAAGTGTTGCGTTTATAATTTTGTTCAGTGTGTGTGTATGTGTATATATATATATATATATATATATATGTGTATATATATATATATATATATATATATATATATATATATATATATATATATATATATATGTATATATATATATATATATATATATATATATATATATATATATACACATAATTTTTGATGCGGTTAATCACGATTAATAGTATACCATATATATACGATGCTCACGATTGATAGCGTTGACTAGGAGTTTATGACACATTGAAATTATACTTCATAAACCTTAAAGCACTAATGTTGGTTATGTTTTACCAGGAAAAGGAAAAAAACAAATTGGAGTGTCAGGGGTTTGATGTCGCAGGGCAAAAGAGGTCACGGACTGCTGATTCTCCAGAGCTATCTTGAGGTAATCTTGATCAAAACATACAAGGAATGGTGCATAATGACTTATGTTGTCTATCATATAAACAAGCTACTATCAACATTTTTAACACATCTGTCACATCATCATCAATTCAAACTAAGATTAATCCCAAACGCAGTTAATCAGTGACTATGTACGTACATGCCGATTTGTCCATATGACACAAGAAAACTTTAACGAAACGCAAATTTGTCTCATACTGCAAGAAAATTGCACAATGTGCACCGGGGATTGAATTTAAAAAAAAAGCGAAATGAATCTAAACAGGTGCCGCCCAGCACCGCAGACTTTAGCTCAGTGACGGCCCCTCCATCACCGGCTCCTAATCCCAGAACTGCTCTCAGGGAGCATATTCACAGCAGCCTGAGCTATTTTTATCAGGCGTATATACTCGGGTCACCGCTCCCCCATATGTCCTCCTCCAGCGCCGAGAAAGATAACATCACACCAGAACACTCAACCTCTCACAAATGATGATGAAACTAATGGCTCCATCCTTTTCTAAAGGCTGGAGAATCATCGGCGCTTCCAGATGCCATGTGACGCACGTCGACACCGCGGGCCGTAACGCCACAGGCCGCTGTCGCTTTGGTTTGCGTGTTACTCTGAGTGGATAATGTGCGGCGGTCACGTCATTTACATGGAATTTCATAATAACTATTACTGTAACGTTCTGACAGAAATGTCTTGTAGAAAGAAAATCTGTCATCTTTGCTGTAAGAAGCTGTAGGGATGTGTAAGATATGATTGTGTGTTGTTGTTTTGAGTGTAATTTCTAGCCTATGAAATACTTTTGAACTAAGTGTAACAAAGAAACATGATATAGAATGCAGAAATTATACATTTTCATGACTCTTCCAGTCCTGGAAATCACACTCATCATTAAAAGAAACAATTAGGAGATTATATTTTGCAAAGAAAAAAGAAAAATAAAGCTCATTTCTGAGCACCACAAAGTTTTTTTGGCACTGTGACATTATTATTACAATTAGCAATGACAATTAAGCCCATTACCTTATTTTTATTAATGATAATAACAATAATGAAAAATAATACAATTACAATTATAGTGTTTAAATAGTCATTTACACTGTATTACAAAAACAAATCACTTAAAAAATTGTTTTTTAAATATTGTACTTAACAGGATTATACTAAACTAAAATATAAATGTATCTATGTGTGTGTGTGTATATATATATATATATATATATATATATATATATATATAATATATAATAGTACCTTAATGATACAAAAGAAATGCTGGTACAGAAATAAGTTTTTATTGTTTATTTGATTATTTTCTAATTAAAATGAGGTTTTTTTTTTGTTGTAGGCTATTAATACGATTTGTTTGTATTCCAATGATGAACTTTGAGGAGAAATGCGCTTAATTGTAATTCAAATAATCACAATGCAAAATAAATTTGTAGTGGTCCTAAAAATAGGCTTCCTTGTCTTCATACAAAATATTAGTTCTTTTGTTTTCTTTTTGACTTTCAGTCAAAAATATCTCAGACATGACCACTGACAGGTTTCATGAGATGCCATGTTTCTTTGTACCAACAAGTCAAAGTTTGCGCTGCTATCCATGACCAAAAATGGTCAGAGACTACATTTAAATTGAAGTGGGAAGCCTGTCAGGGTGAATCTGTTCTGTTGAAGCCTGTTTAGGGCTTTTCACTGCTCTTCCTGTATACAGTGGTCAGTTCATTTCCTCTGTGTGTGCCTGCAGGGGCAGTCAGACTGAGTCTGGGCTCGTCATCTTCAGCGCTTGGCGCTCTGCCTTCACATAGAGCTCTTTGATATTGGCCTGTCAGGGGGCATCGGATAAGACGAGCCTAAGAGGTCTGGGAATGTCCAGTCTTTCTTACACATACACACACAAACAGGTTTGTGGGGCCAGAGGCGAGATTGTGATATTCTCGGTGTAAAAAAAACGGGCATAATAATCCACTCCAACGTGATAAATGTTTTCTTTCTATACAAGAGACAGTGTTGAAAGAATCATACTGTAAAAATGTTTATTTAGTGCAAGAGATTAAATGTAAACAAATCACAATTAAGGTCTGTTCACACCAAGGACGATAACTGTAACGATAAAGATATAGTTCTAAAAATCATTGTAAATATAAAAGAATAGCAGAGTCCACAACTTTAATGATAGACACAGAAACGGTATCGTTGGAATCACTTTCAGAATTATTTTTTTCCAGCTGATTTTTGACAGCCAATCAGAAATCCCCAGATTTTAAAAAGCTTTTTACGCTAATGTAATGATCGTTATAGTAATAGTTCTTGGTGTGAACGGGCCTTTTAATGTAGAAAAAGACTAAAAGTACGCACTGGAAATTATGTAGCCTATAATAAATCTGAAACAAAATAATGTATAAATAAAATTCAATAAATGAAATGCATAGACAACAGCTTAAAGAGAAAAATACGTTTAAAAAAATAGTAGTTTACAGTCTGACCATGTTGTATTATCAATGATGAAAATATGTATTATTAATGATGAAACTGCTTAATATTTTTGTGGAAACTGAACATTTGTAAAACACTGTGAAACATTTAAAAGAAAAAAAAAGAACAGCATTTATTTAAAACAGAACTCTTTGGTAACATAATTAATCGATTTAATTTGACCTTGCTGAATAAAAGTATTCATATCTTAAAAAGTATTTCCAAACCCAAACTTTTAAATTGTAATATATAAAATCTAGAACAAAATAATGTATAAATAAAATAAACTTAATTAAATAGATGGACAACACCTTAAAAAATAAATTAAATAAATAAATAAATATATATATATATATATATATATATATATATATATATATATATATATATATATATATATATAATATTAGGAGAAATTATAGTTTATAGTCTGAGGATGTTTATTGGCTGCCAATCGTGCACTAGTAACTTAGTAATTTAGTTCTTATGATTTTATCTGCCAATTTTTTTATGGACCATCTCTTGCTGCCCTAGGCGATCTCGAATTTATCACCCATGGGATGGGATAGCCTGTTTACAAATGCATTGTTATCGCTTGATGCTATCTCCTAAAGCGACATGACTAGGGTTGTACTGTTGTGCAACCCGAGGGAAGACGACAACATGGTTTACTTGAACGTCGACCCAGGAATTTGAAATAAATTCTCATTGAGGCTTGGATCTCTAGAAGATTCTAAGGCACAGAAATAAGGCACTACAGCACGGCTGTCATTTCCTACTACCCTTCAGTCCCTTTGAATGCAAGATGTCAGCCCATCAGCATTAGCGCGGACCTCGGAAATACCACCGGATTCCTCGGCTGTATATCCATGGGAAGTGAAATGTTTTTACTTCTTATGTCAACCACATCCAAACAAATCTATAAAATGTCGTGTTCCTCCAGCGTTGGGCTGTCTGGAGTGCAAGATTAGGGATTTATGAAGACGGAGTTAAACGCAAGGGTCAGTTTTGTCTGGGATTTTGCCCGTTCAACATGCATCTTCTCTAATGCAGTCAGACGTCTCACTAAAAGGAGAGATTGTGCTCCAAAGCATCCGTTTCTCTCTCTTTCTGTATCTAGGAGCCCAAGACACTGATACAGAACTGAGTGACGCTTCCTCAAAGTGAGCCAGTGAAGAGGATCGGATGAAGTGAGTGAGTGCGTTAAATAGGGCTTGGACACCTCAGCATGATAATTTTGTAGCAGAGGAATCTGACAGGCCTTATGCTGAGTCTGCAGTCTGTTGGAGACTGGCAGGCGTGGCCTTTTATCCTTCCACATGTTTCACAGCAATTGGACAATCAGCCACTGCAGTGAAAATCCATAGTATTGATCGGCCCTGTATCTTCTCTATAATTCTCCAGCAGGAAATCCCTGATGACAAATTATATCTGCACCAGTTTTTGATTGGTGCTTTGATGTAAGCGATCTCCTAGGGCAGGCGCGGGAACTAGGCCCGGGTTTATTAATACATGATGCTTGGCTCTACGGTCAGACTTCACGGTTAGAGCCCCACAGCATAAACTACCCATCAGACCCCAAAAACAAAGAAGTAATGTAACCGCTCAGTCGGAAAATAAAGTTCGGTCATTATTTATTCACAGTCTCATGTGTACTGTTGTTGTTATTTGTTTCCAGGAAACAGAAAATAATAAAGATTTTGAATATAATGGGGGTATATAATTAAATGACAGAATTTTCTATTTTTATTTCATAAACTTAATGCATAATATTGTCATGCAGAATAGGTAATTAATATGTACTTTATAAATACTAATAAACAGTCAATATCCTTGTAATATGCATGCTAATAAGCAACTAGTTGATTGTGACAATTGGACCCTAAACTAAAGTGTTACCAGATAATGTATACTTTTATTCAGCAAGGGTGCATACAATTTATCAAGTGATAGTAAGGCATTTGTAATGTTACAAAAGGTTTCTGTTTTAAATAAATGCTCTTTCTTTTGAACTTTCTATTTATCAAAGAATCCTGAAAAGATTCTGTATTACGGTTTCCACAAATATATGCAGAAGCAATACTGTTTTCAACATTAATAATAAGAAGAAATTTATTGAGCAGCAAATCAGCATATTAAAATGATTTCTGAGGGATCATGTGAATACTGGAGGAATGATGCTGAAAATTCAGCTTTGTGTCACAGGAATAAATTGCATTTCATATATTAAAAAAGAAACATGTTCATTAAATTATAATAATATTTCACAATATTACTGTTTTTACAGTATTTTTGATCAAATAAATGCAGCCCTGGTGATCATAAGAGACTTCTTTCAAAAACAGAAAAGAGACTTCTTTCTTACTTTTGATTGGTAGTGTGTGTATGTTTATAAATATATATATATATACACTCACCGGCCACTTTATTAGGTACACCTGTCCAACTGCTCCTTAACACTTAATTTCTAAGCAGCCAATCACATGGCGGCAACTCAGTGCATTTAGGCATGTAGACATGATCAAGACAATCTCCTGCAGTTCAAACCGAGCATCAGTATGGGGAAGAAAGGTGATTTGAGTGACTTTGAACGTGGCATGATTGTTGGTGCCAGAAGGGCTGGTCTGAGTATTTCAGAAACTGCTAATCTACTGGGATTTTCACGCACAACCATCTCTAGGGTTTACAGAGAATGGTCCGAAAAAGAAAAAACATCCAGTGAGCGGCAGTTCTGTGGGCGGAAATGCCTTGTTGATGCCAGAGGTCAGAGGAGAATGGCCAGACTGGTTCGAGCTGATAGAAGGGCAACAGTGACTCAAATAACCACCCGTTACAACCAAGGTGGGCAGAAGAGCATCTCTGAACGCACAGTACGTCGAACTTTGAGGCAGATGGGCTACAGCAGCAGAAGACCACACCGGGTGCCACTCCTTTCAGCTAAGAACAGGAAACTGAGGCTACAATTTGCACAAGCTCATCGAAATTGGACAATAGAAGATTGGAAAAATGTTGCCTGGTCTGATGAGTCTCGATTTCTGCTGCGACATTCGGATGGTAGGGTCAGAATTTGGCGTCTACAACATGAAAGCATGGATCCATCCTGCCTTGTATCAACGGTTCAGGCTGGTGGTGGTGGTGTCATGGTGTGGGGAATATTTTCTTGGCACTCTTTGGGCCCCTTGGTACCAATTGAGCATCGTTGCAACGCCACAGCCTACCTGAGTATTGTTGCTGACCATGTCCATCCCTTTATGACCACAATGTACCCAACTTCTGATGGCTACTTTCAGCAGGATAATGCGCCATGTCATAAAGCTGGAATCATCTCAGACTGGTTTCTTGAACATGACAATGAGTTCGCTGTACTCAAATGGCCTCCACAGTCACCAGATCTCAATCCAATAGAGCATCTTTGGGATGTGGTGGAACGGGAGATTCGCATCATGGATGTGCAGCCGACAAATCTGCGGCAACTGTGTGATGCCATCATGTCAATATGGACCAAACTCCCTGAGGAATGCTTCCAGCACCTTGTTGAATCTATGCCACGAAGAATTGAGGCAGTTCTGAAGGCAAAAGGGGGTCCAACCCGTTACTAGCATGGGGTACCTAATAAAGTGGCCGGTGAGTGTATATATATATATATACTGTGTATATATACACAGTGAGGAAAATAAGTATTTGAACACCCTGCTATTTTGCAAGTTCTCCCACTTGGAAATCATGGAGGGGTCTGAAATTGTCATCATAGGTGCATGTCCACTGTGAGAGACATAATCTATTAAAAAAAAAATCCAGAAATCACAATATATGATTTTTTAACTATTTATTTGTATGATACATCTGCAAATAAGTATTTGAACACCTGTCTATCAGCTAGAATTCTGACCCTCAAAGACCTGTTAGTCTGCCTTTAAAATGTCCACCTCCACTCCATTTATTATCCTAAATTAGATGCACCTGTTTGAGGTCGTTAGCTGCATAAAGACACCTGTCCACCCCATACAATCAGTAAGAATCCAACTACTAACATGGCCAAGACCAAAGAGCTGTCCAAAGACACTAGAGACAAAATTGTACACCTCCACAAGGCTGGAACGGGCTATGGGGAAATTGCCAAGCAGCTTGGTGAAAAAAGGTCCACTGTTGGAGCAATCATTAGAAAATGGAAGAAGCTAAACATGACTGTCAATCTCCCTCGGACTGGGGCTCCATGCAAGATCTCACCTCGTGGGGTCTCAATGATCCTAAGAAAGGTGAGAAATCAGCCCAGAACTACACGGGAGGAGCTGGTCAATGACCTGAAAAGAGCTGGGACCACTGTTTCCAAGGTTACTGTTGGTAATACACTAAGACGTCATGGTTTGAAATCATGCATGGCACGGAAGGTTCCCCTGCTTAAACCAGCACATGTCAAGGCCCGTCTTAAGTTTGCCAATGACCATTTGGATGATCCAGAGGAGTCATGGGAGAAAGTCATGTGGTCAGATGAGACCAAAATAGAACTTTTTGGTCATAATTCCACTAACCGTGTTTGGAGGAAGAAGAATGATGAGTACCATCCCAAGAACACCATCCCTACTGTGAAGCATGGGGGTGGTAGCATCATGCTTTGGGGGTGTTTTTCTGCACATGGGACAGGGCGACTGCACTGTATTAAGGAGAGGATGACCGGGGCCATGTATTGCGAGATTTTGGGGAACAACCTCCTTCCCTCAGTTAGAGCATTGAAGATGGGTCGAGGCTGGGTCTTCCAACATGACAATGACCTGAAGCACACAGCCAGGATAACCAAGGAGTGGCTCTGTTAGAAGCATATCAAGGTTCTGGTGTGGCCTAGCCAGTCTCCAGACCTAAACCCAATAGAGAATCTTTGGAGGGAGCTCAAACTCCGTGTTTCTCAGCGACAGCCCAGAAACCTGACTGATCTAGAGAAGATCTGTGTGGAGGAGTGGGCCAAAATCCCTCCTGCAGTGTGTGCAAACCTGGTGAAAAACTACAGGAAACATTTGACCTCTGTAATTGCAAACAAAGGCTACTGTACCAAATATTAACATTGATTTTCTCAGGTGTTCAAATACTTATTTGCAGCTGTATCATACAAATAAATAGTTAAAAAATCATACATTGTGATTTCTGGATTTTTTTTTTTTTAGATTGTCTCTCACAGTGGACCTTTTTTCACCAAGCTGCTTGGCACTTTCCCCATAGCCCGTTCCAGCCTTGTGGAGGTGTACAATTTTGTCTCTAGTGTCTTTGGACAGCTCTTTGGTCTTGGCCATGTTAGTAGTTGGATTCTTACTGATTGTATGGGGTGGACAGGTGTCTTTATGCAGCTAACGACCTCAAACAGGTGCATCTAATTTAGGATAATAAATGGAGTGGAGGTGGACATTTTAAAGGCAGACTAACAGGTCTTTGAGGGTCAGAATTCTAGCTGATAGACAGGTGTTCAAATACTTATTTGCAGCTGTATCATACAAATAAATAGTTAAAAAATCATATATTGTGATTTCTGGATTTTTTTTTAATAGATTATGTCTCTCACAGTGGACATGCACCTATGATGACAATTTCAGACCCCTCCATGATTTCTAAGTGGGAGAACTTGCAAAATAGCAGGGTGTTCAAATACTTATTTTCCTCACTGTATATATATATATATATATATATATACACACACACACACACACATACTACCAATATTTGGAATATAGGGCACAAGTTGAATGGACTACTAATATGGTGCCTTATACTTATATACTTATAAGTATACTTATAATGTCTCTTGGTCCTTATAATGTCTCTTGGTCACCATATACAGTATATTGATACTTATATATGATACTTATAATGATACTTATAATGTATCTCTTATAATGTCTCTTGGTCACCATATACAGTATATTGTCATGTCGTCCCTCAGTATTATCAATGGTTAGACACACGTACACACCACTGACAGAACAGTGTAATCAAAATGATGCATGACAACATTCAGTCCATCAGTGTCTCATTCTTCTTTGGTTTAGAGTGACACTCTGTCCAGGAAGGAGAGACTTGAAGGTGACTGTCTGGAAGAGCACACCCACACACACACACACACACACACACACACACACATTATCATCATCAGATGTGAACACACAATCACACCTAGACCAATGATCCTAAAACACGCAGTGTCACCTAAAATCTAAATAAAATAAAAAAACATTTAACCTTTACAGATATGCAGGATACATTAAGAACATTTAGCCACCATGACACTGTATTTTGCATTTCTTTTATTTAAAATATGTAACTGTTTTCCTTGCATGTTGCTGTAAAACATTGAAGGTCATTGTGTTTCTTATGTATTCTTTAGCAGACAGTTTATATGAATTTGGGTTACACTTGATTTTGATGATCCCCTGACTATAAGTAACGTTGCACCTACATGTCAACGAACTTTCATTAGAATATTAGTTAAGTATTGGTAGACGTTAGGGGTAGGGTTAGTAGAATAAATTGCAAAGTTACTTATAGTCAGTAGAATGTTTGTTGAGGGACATTCAAACTAAAGTGTTAGCAGATATTAAGCAGACAATCTACTTCTACTCTATTAGAGTTAGTTGACATGTACACTGCCGTTCAAAATTTTGGGTTCAGTAAGATTTTTGTTTTTAAAAGATATATGAAATTTTAACATAACTGTTTTCTATTTGAATATATTTTAAAATATAATTTATTCCTGTGATGCAAAGCTGAATTTTCAGTTCTTACTGACCCCGAACTTTTGAACGGTAGTGTATAATGTTACAAAAGCTTTCTGTTTCAGATAAATGCTGTTCTTCTGAACTTTCTATACATCCTGAAAATTTGTACTTAACTGTTTTCAACATTGATAATAATAATAAATGTTTCTTGAGCATTAAATCATCTTATTAGAATGATTTCTGAAGGATCACGTGACACTGAAGACTGGAGTAATGATGCTGAAAATTCAGCTTTAATCACAGGAATAAATTACATTTTAAAATATATTTAAATAGAAAACAGTTCTTTTCTTTTAAAAAGATTAAAAATCATTCAGATTCCAAACTTTTGAACGGCAGTGTAGGCCTGGGCCCACAACAATAATAAAGTAAAAGAAAAGAAAATGGGCTTATAAAATAAGCCTAGTATTGTTTTTGTTGTTTTTGATACATGTAACCATACAAATAAGGTTCTGACACCAAAGCTACTAGATTAACTCATTTAAACAGTGAGTAATAAATAGGAGCAAATAATCAAATTATGGATGGACGGACAGACGGATGCCTAGGTCTAGAGCCATGTGACCAAATTTTTAAAGACAAGTGACCAGTCGGTAAAAAATAAGAACAAATTCACAAATTACAAGCATAGATGAATACTATATAACAAGCTACAAACTCCAATGGTAGTATTCAGGTACATAAATTATTAGGCCTAAATTTAAAAAAACATTGTGTTGTCTGTAGAAATTAAACATAGCTTAATTGTTTGTCAAAGCTTTATTTTGTTGTTTTATTAACATTAATGACACAGACAGCAGCAGGAATATTATGCTGCTGTCACTTTAAGACCGAATATACTGACACACATCCGGTTTCTTTCTCATAGCTATGTTTACGTTCGATTAAAACATAACCGAGAGAATTCTTGCCGAAACGGGTATTTTTACACAAGTTGTCTGTATGTGTCAGTTCAATGCAAAGAAACGAAAAAGAGGAATCAATTTCGGTATTTGAAACGCTACTCTCTCTCTCTCTCGTTTTAAATTGTGTTTAAAGTGTATATAGTTTAAAACCCTCTCTATCCTCGCTCTAAGTTCTATCCAACTCTTGCTTTGCAACCTGCCGAAATTAGCGGCGAATCTGAACGGAGATCCTGTGTCACAAATCCAATGATATTCCGTGAAAGGCGAGGGCGTATAAGAATAGGTTTTATTGAGAGGCAGAGGGGATAATTTTTCCACATAATCCGGACTTTGACAGGGAAGGAGGGGAAGAACGCGAGGTTTTGCACGCCGTTCTCTCGCCCCTTCTGGAAGCGTTCTGAGAGCGGGGAACCTTTTAGCAGGCAGTCAGCAGAGGATAATCTTCCCTCTCGCAGCACAATGAAGGAGATTACACCAAGAACATGTCAGCCGCCACTGGATTTGCCAGACACCACATCCCCTGTCCCTATCGATTTGCAGGCCTCTCATTCACGCTTCTCGCATAGGACTCACACATAGTCTGCCTACCACCGCAAGGCTCTCGAGCACGCCGCTTTGCATCTCTTGTATTCCCAGGTTTTGTCTTGCTCAGGGTATATCGCGGCGTGCGTGTCAGCAGCTGTGTCAGTGTCGCACCTGCCGGTGGATTTTGCATATGCAATCACAGCACAAGTTAACCTCAACATTACAGAGTACAGATGTTACAATCCCTCGTGCTGCTTTATCAGAGTGAATATCAGCCCGGAACGGCAGCTGAGCATGAAACGCTCTAATTTTAGGACAGATTCCCTCTCCTGAGACATAATCTAATTAATGGAATAACCTATCAATACGGTGCATTTCCATTTTTAGCTGTAATTTGTGGGCTGTGTACGGGATATCTGCTCTGCTGGTAAAATAATAAAATAGCAGACTCCATTACAGTGTGGAACTTGCATTCTAATAGTTTAATTTTGAAGCTAAATAATTTAAAATGCACAGCAGGGAACTCGCGATCCTATAATAAGCCTGTAATTATTTAGCAAAATATGTAGTTAAAAAAAACAACTAAAACCCCATTATCTTGTTCTTAAGTTATGAATAATTTAGACATAATCATAATGTAATTTAAGGTTAAATTGTAATTTGAGTGTAAGAATAATAGTTTGCTGAATGTGACAAGCACTAACATGTTTTTCAGCATGAGACCGGATGGTTAAATATGGATTCTTGATTATGTTGAATACATGTGGCTAGATATCATTAAGGCAAAGCAGACTGACATCACTTGCTTGGTTTCACACACATGGCAAATGAGCTGTAAATCTGAGATCCAGTCTTCACAATCCATCATTTGGGCCTTCAAGTATGCATTCAAACCACTCTTAAAAATGCATAAAGGATACAAAAAAGGGGGGTTTTACAGCTTGGACATACAGTAGGACAACTTCATATAATTCAGTTTATTTATGTATCTGTCTGTTTGTCTTGTTTCTGTCTATATCATCTACCTATCTGTCTGTCTGTCCATCTACACTGAACAAAATTATAAACGCAACACTTTTGTTTTTGCCCCTATTTTTCATGAGCTGAACTCAAAGATCTAAGACTTTTTCTTTGTACACAAATGGCCCATTTCTCTCAAATATTGTCTAAAAATCTGTGTTAGTGAGCACTTCTCCTTTGCCGAGATAATCCATCCACATCACAGGTATGGGATATCAAGATGATGATTAGACAGCATGATTATTGCACAAGTGTGCCTTAGGCTGGCCACTCTAAAATGTGCTTGTTCTAGTTATCTGTCTCTACCTATCTATCTGTCTGTTTGTCTTCAGTATTACAGTATGTACTATACTGAAACAAAGTTAAAATATGTTAATATTAGTTATAAAACAAGATAAAATATCTTATCATATCAAATCAGTCACATCATATCATATCAATGTCCTTTGTGTTTTGCAGAAAGAAAATGTCATACAGGTTTGGAATGACATGAGGGTGAGTAAATGACAGAATTTTCATTTTCAAGCACAACTATCCCTGTAATATCTTACGCAGTGTTGCTTTCCCATTAAACGTGTCTTGTTTTGAGGATTTTTAGATAACAAAAGTTGAAACTTTTTTGCAGTGAATAGAGTTCATTCCTGACCTCACAGTCCTTTTCCTCCATGTTGGGCATGTACAATAATTACGAAGTTCAAAAACGTTTCCATTCACACAGCTCAGCGTTCCACATGAAGTCAGGAAAACATTGCATTTAGCACAGGGTTTGAATAAAGAGAAAAGGGCTTTTGAATAAAAACCCTTCCTCCATTCAGCGTACCAACATGCTGTGACACCCGTGACCCAGACCACCCACACAGCGGGATTAAAACGCACCTCACCGGAAACTGACAGTGACCAGTAGACTAAAGGTGTCCATTTTAGCCCCAAAAAAAGAGGAAAAAATGGCTTCCACACTTCAGCGACTTTACCGTGATCAATATGCTAACTCCTGGAATGCGAAAACGATGTGTGCTTGTGTGAGGATGAAGGGACGCTTGACAAAGACGGATAGATTTGCACCGTCCGTGAAATGTCACTGATTCAGTGGAGGATGTCGCCTCCAGAGCGCTCGGCTGTGTGATAAGACTGACACATCAGCACTCGCTTTGGAAGTGGCATAGTGCCCCCCCCCCCCCCCCCCCCTCTCTCTCTCTCTCTCTCTCTCTCTCTCTCTCTCTCTCTCTCTCTCTCTCTCTCTCTCTCTCTCTCTCTCTCTCCCTCTCTCCCTCTCTCCCTCTCTCCCTCTCTCTCGCTCTCTCTCTCTCTCTCTCGCTCTCGCTCCTGTCATCCCTGACGAATGACAGTGGCCACCACCGCGGTCCACCCACCTCATGGGAATGGCCAAGAGAGAATGAGCACAATTAAAAAATGGATGAGACACAATCACGGGAGGAAATGTCAATCGAGGATTTTCAGGTGGTCACAGGTTTAATTGAAGGGTGATGAGCCGACAGTTCTGCTTGCCTGCTTTGAACGGAAAGTAACTTGTTGACAGATTCTTGAAGGAAAAAGTCACTTCAGCTTCTTGTAAACAACTAGACATTAGCTTTAAATACAGATATGGATGATTTGTTACTTCTAGTTGGTTGAGGGGGATATTAGGGGGAGGGACTTTTATTATTCGGCAAAAAATTAGAATGATTTCATTACATTACTGTTCAGAAGTAGCAAATATACTGTGTACGAAAACAACATAACCGTGTAAGCAACAACTCATAAATTAATAAGTTAATACTTCAACAAGAAGGATGCATTATTGATCAAAAGTGACAAAATGCTGATTTTTGAAACTTTCTATTCAAAGAATCCTGAAATAATTAATCACAGTTTCCATTAACTGTTTTCAACATTGATGATAATAATATAATGTTTCTTAAGCATCAAATCAGAATATTAATCATTAATCAATGATTTCTGAAGGATCATGTGACACTGAAGACTGGAGTAATGATGCTGAAAATTCAGCTTTGATCACAGGAATAAATTACATTTTAAAATATAGTAAAGAAAGAAAACTTATTTTAAATTGTAATAATATTTCAGAATATTCCTGTTTTTACTGTATTGTTTGTATTTATTTTGTTTAGAATCTACTGATGAAATTGACTCAGTAGTGACAATCGATATTTTAAATTAAGATATTAATAAATCAAATCAAATGCACCTTAAAAAATGTATAGTATTGGTATTCAGAAGCAATATTCAGTATTTAGATGGATTTCACGAGTGTAGGTAACACTTCCTGAGTGATGCTCAGAAAGATAGATGTATCAAAAAAAATTATAAAAACTTTTATAAAAATAAAAGTTTTTATTTCAGCTAGTTGCCAAAACAGCATTTCTTATTTTATTTTATTTTTACCTTGAAGCACTAAAATAACTAAAACTAATATATAAAATATTATAAAAACACCCAAGTTAAGTGAAAATATACAATTTAAAAATAAAATTGAATTCAAAATATTAACAAAAACTATGATGGTATATTGACACTAAGGGTATGTTTGCGCGACACCGTTTTCAACAAAAAACTGAAAACTTTATGTGTTTTTGCTGTTTATTTACGCGTTAATAGCGTTTTGGGGCATGAAAACGCAAACTTTTGAAAACAGGTTTCATAGTGCAAGTTTCTGTGTAAAATTTGTGTAAAGTGACGTCATGCGCATGTGTATTACGTGTTCAGTCTATAGTCGCGTAGTGTTCCTTTACAACCTGCCAACTACTGGCCTGGCATGAATAATACCGTGTTTTAGTCATTTCCAAGGATCCGTGTGAATGGGAATCGTTGTCGTCTGTATGCAAAACTTTTCAAAAATGAAAAGGAAATATTTTTCAGTTTTTATTACATCGCTGTTAAGTAAAGTACCCTAAATGACACTGCATTGCCCCAGTTGTTTCTAATTAGGCCACTAAGCTTAGAACACATTCATGTGGAAGAACTTGGCTTTATTTCTTCTTATTTTCATAAATTGAACCTCATACGGCCAGATAAATCTGCAAATGGACCAGACTACAGTCCTGTATGACATAAAGACTTTATATCTTTGTTGAGTGATTGTGTATCAGACTAACACACATTTACTCTCCATGGCACAAGAGTGACAGAAAGTGAAAGGCAAGTTGTGTGACCAGAACTTATGAGACACGCTGAGGGAAAAGCGAGAGTCTCTATAGTGCAACTCACTATTGACCTACAATCTGACCTGCTGTTTGGAGTCCACACGCTGCCCTCCTGCAACCCTCTCAGACAGCTGACTGGAGCACAAGTCTCGCCAGATATTACATTGTTTTTGGTTTTTTTTACTCCTGGCTGGAGGTTTATGTTATATTGCTTTCATCTTTTGTCCTTCTTTGACTTCTCTTTCCACCTTGGGCCATGTTTTGTGTGTGTTTATTTATTCGTACAAAGTTCTGAGGTTGGTGTTCGCTTGCACGCGTACAATATTTCTCAGCGTATCTAGGATCTTATTCCGCGTGACTTCATGGAAAACGTGTCCCTGCCAGAGACTAAATGTTGCACGCCCATTGGAGGTGTGTAACTAATAGCTCAGGTCAGCCGTGCTCCCTGTATTTATGACACCATGGCCTATGAAATATGAACGGGCGGATTGAGATGCACAACTTCCTCTCTTTTTTTAAAGCAGCGAGACCATCAGATGCAACAGTGATAAAATGCCATGGCTGAGAGGTAAACTAATAATAGTGTTCTCCACCTAAAACTGTCACATTGATGCTCGAGTCTGGAGCATCCGAATATCCACAGCTAAGCCACCTGGGTAAGACCCACAATGCCAATTAAATAACAGGAGGAGGTTGAATATGTATGTGATATAAATGTGTCCAAATGTCTGTTCTCAAATGGATGGTTCAGGTTCTAAAAGCTGATTGGGTTGAAGTTGAAGTTCTGTATACACCTTGGCAAAAGAATTGTATATATGCTTCCTGAAAACAAATGAACAAAACAACAAAAAGAGGATTCATTTGGCGTGTGACTTGTCCCTAACCGTTTGTGTTATGGACATCAATTATACTTTAAATCATGGGACATGTTTAGGAGAAGAGATCTGACTTATACTGTTTGTATCATTCTAATATGCTGATTTGCTGCTCAAGAAAGATTTCTGATTATCATCAACGTTGAAAACAGTTTTGCTGCTTCATATTTCTGTAGAAACTGAAATCTTTTTTCAGGATTCTTTGATGAATAGAAAGTTTTAAAAAGCAGCATTTATGTGAAATAGAAAGGTTTTGTAACATTACAGATGTCTTTACTGTAACTTTTGATCAAATTAATGCATCCTTAATAAATAAATAAAAAATTTAATTCCCTCAAACTTTTGAATAGTTGTGTATGACATTAACTTTTTTGCTCACCAGCTCACTAGTGGTTTTCCAAATTTACTTGCCACTCAGCATTTTCACTGGCCACAATTTTTTAACAATCGATACCATGGGAAAAAAACTGCCATATAGATATTTTTAATATCTCATAATTTGGCAGCAGGAATATTCATTGGCTGCTGTCACTTTAAGACCTGACACACATATCAATTATACTGTTACACATGCATTTTCTTTCTCAACTGACCGGCAATTTGATATTATTTTTTGTCTTTGACTGTTCAATTGCAATAAGCAACGAAAAAGAAGTAAATTTATTACTAAGAGGCGGGTTTATGTGCGCACACTTTGTGTCTGAGCATGAAATCTGCGGGTGTGAGTAAAATGATGTGCAATACGCGCAATTCCACGCAGAAATCCAAGCCTTGTAACACCAACAATATTCATCCAGAGCAAACGAAACGAGTGAGTGAGGTGTGTAACTCGCTGTCGGAAAGATGAGAGAGAGAAATCTCAGCTGGTGTCTTGTGTCTATTCTGAAAGCGTTTCAGATATTTTAGTATCAATATGTATAAAAAAAGCTTTATTTTCAACAACTTTTTTCAGGTGCCTTTTTAAAAGACTACAACTGAAAAATGTATGTATTCTATATAAAATTCAAGCTGCCAAAGTGACTAGTAGGAGTGACTGCGTTACACGCCACTGCTGGTGTTAATGTCAATCCCTGTGTAGTATATGTATTTTACAGCCTTTTTCCTTGTATTGTGACAGGACAGTTGAAGCAGAGACAGGATCACAGGAAAGGGCCACGAGCCGGGTCTCAACCTCGAACTGTCCAAAATCGAACTGACATGATACTTTACCAGATCTACATTTGAATGCTCGGTAAGTTTGCATAACCTTTACATAATCCTTATAGCCTATCCAATATAAACATTTCATGAAAATGCATAAGCTAACTAGGTTTACAATCAAGGTTATATCAGAATGGTATTTCAAGGTATACATTTTATCAGTTCATTTATTTATTTTAATATAAATTGCAGCTTTCATTGTGCGTAATTGTATGTTGATGTGATTACTATAGGCCTATTTATTTAACACAATTTGTTCTTGAGTCCACTTTTCATGAGCCAATCAGTTTTCAGTAAATAAAATCAAGCCCTGTCCTACTTTTTTCACTCTGAAATGTTACATGGGTTGTGAATGGCATTTCATTTTGACTGAAAAGTAACCTCTTAATTAATTATCAAAACTTCTAAGAGCTAATAATAAGTAATGGGGAAACTGCTGCTTTTCCGCTGATCTCGACAAAAACGTCTACTGCTTATCTGACGACGGGGACAATATTTCACCATTTTAAACTCTCACAGGAGGCAGTCAGAGCTGCGGAGCTCTTTCTGCCGGTAGCTAACACATTCACAAATGACCATTTATTACTTCCCACTATTTTTAAAGGGAGAAATGACAGCCTCTCTGTCAAATCTAACAAGGGAATAGCTTTCAGCTGCTTACTCCCCAATAACTCATCACAGCGACCTTTTGAACAGGAATTAGGGCACTTTTTATTTTTTAGGCCTTTTGCATTTTAATATCTAAAAGTAGCAAGGGCAGAATCCATCGGCCATAGATGGACATTGGCTCACCGTCTTAATGTTGACGTAGTGATTCAAAGTAGGACAGTAAAAGTAACAGACAGGAACAACATTCACGAATGACACGAAAAGTGAAAACATGGTAGAGATGGACTTGGTTTCATCTACACTCCTAAAAATACAGGTTCCTGAAACTCTCTTCAAATTCTGATTGCAATTAATAATAGAAGTGGTTTAAATATTAAATATATATATAAATCTTCTGTGAAAATCTCAAGACCAAAAATGTTCATTCAAACATTGCATTCGGTCCTACCTGCCTTATTTGCATACGTCCGCGACCCATCACACATCATCAGTGCGTTCCATGAGGCTTATAGTTATAGACAGAAGGTGCGTCCCAATTCACGTACTAATGCACTATTCTATGACGTTTTGTAGTATAAAGCGAGTAGTGTGTTCACACTGAAAACTCCACAAAGAAAAAGTGTGCTTAACTACACAATAACGGAGCGCCGCAAACAAACAGTAGAACTTTTACAGTTCCTTCTGAACCAAAACAAAGAGCTAATGCTGCGTTCACACCATGTCGTAATAACCGTAATTACAAGGTGGCAACCCGTGACGTTCTACTTGGATCTGCAGCAGTCAGGTGGTACAACTAGCTCTGTAAGTTGTTTAAGGTCATTATTATTATAATGTTATGTGCTTTGAGACATGAGGTAATTTAATGCCCACTCTCATGACGCTTTGCAGAATCTGTTCTGGCTGTGCGTTCATGTGGAATGATGGGATCTTATGAAATTGCTGCTCTGAAATTACCTACCATATTTTAAAAACATTATTATAATATTTTAAAATATTTTCGTTATTTTTAAAGCACCCCTGTAGTTAATAATTTGATCCCTTAAAACTCATGTTTGATCACCAAAATTACATATTTAAACTATTTATATTAATGCCTTAAAATAGCTTGAATGTAACTCTACACCCTCGCTTCATTTAGTATACGCTGTTCTATGAATATGCAAATGAGCCCCGCCTCCACTCACTCACACCAGCTCAGAGATCCACTCGTTGACGATCACACGTTGATCTGATTTGTTACAAGGTAGTTTGTGGCGTCAGAAACACCAGCGATTTCAAACCACGTTTTTGAGACTGTCTTTGATTCAATGCAGATTTAAAGAGAAAATACTCAGCAATGGTGTTGACTTATGGTTTGTCTTAAAGCATATTAAAAACACCACATAGACATATAAACAACATTAAAAGCTTGATTTTCTCCACAGGGGGAATTTAAGAATATACTGGCAAATTGATTTGGTTCTGAAATGTGCTAATGTGCATTAATCAGTTATTTTCAATGAATCAGTTGATTTATTTGGTTCACAGAATCTTCAGAATTATTCAGTTTTTTATCACCCTAAATATGTTCTTCGAAATAATGTGTACCCTTTTTTAAGAAATTATGGATATTTTTTATTTCATTGTTGATGGGAATTTTTACCATAATAGTAGCTAAATGCTCAGAGGAATGATGATTGTACCACATGGCAATATAAAAAGAGAATCTTTAACAGAAAATTAGATCTTGTAAATATGACATCAATACATGAATCATGTGTTTAATAATATTGTGGAAATCTGACCTCAGGGCTGTTGAGTTGCTGCTCGGTGCAAGCAGACATCGAGACGCAAGCTCTTTTCTCCGTCTCTTTCACTCTCATCCCAAATCCATTTTCATATCTCCACACTCTAATGTTTTGATATTTCTTTATCATTATGTACCAATTCGGCATGCTTTGCCCTCTGGGAAATCAGTTACCACACCCCTTTCTGCTGCCATCACAATGAGAATGATAGTGAATTTCTTTTTGTGGTTTCAGAGTACCAAACCAAATTAAGTAAGTGAATGAAAAAGGCGAATGGAAAAGCCAGCAGGGCTCTCGTTGCAGCGCCGCTGTCCTTGGCGTTACCGTTGAGTGTTGTCTAAATAATTCACTAATAAAACGAAACATAACAGACACCTCCAGACACCCTGAAAGCGTGCAGTTAATCCCATAAAATAAAATAAAGATTTTTTTTTATCTCAAGGCTGAGATGAAATAATAAAGCAATATTAAAGTGTGCAAGAGAGCACAGCCCTCGCAACAAATAACACAGCGCCTTGGGTATATGATATTACAGTCAGAAAGATTGTGCTGCTTATATCAGAGATTCTGTTTCAACAGCAGTTTGGAAACTTTAAAGTCATCATGAAATGCCATTTGCTACCTATTTGACTACTGTAATGTGATGTGCTTTAGAGAAATGCGATATTCAGTGGGAAGGAAATATAGGGTGGGACTAGATTTTATCCACTGCAAAACGATCGTGAAAAGTGGGTGTTTCCAAAGTCATGATCCGTAAGTGAAAATCCCATTAATTTTCTCCATAGAAAAATGTATTTGTTAAAATGTAATAATAATTACATAATTGTAAACGCTTAAAGAAACCTTCTTGCAAATCTCCCTGAAAAACTATGTGCGACTGTAGACAAAAACTGTTATAAACGCAAAGGGTGCTCACATCGAATATTGATTTGAAAATACCAACGTGCCCAAGACTTTTGCACAGAACTGTACGTGCAACATTTCAGCCGTAAATAAATTATAAATGTTAGCTAGATTGTTCATTTCCTGTCTAGCAATATATGTGGTTTGTATTTTAAAAAACATATCTCGCCTCTCTCGTGTGGCGATATGTAGTGAGTTGGCTCACGTGATTTATGTTTTGCGCTTCAGAACTTCTGATAAGGTAACATTGTTAGCATCGATGCTCACTGGTTCTCACGGTGCATTGTGGGACTTTTTATGGAGCAAATGTTTCAGTGCATTTTGCGATTGAGACAGCTCTTAAAATGGCCGAGTCCCTGATCATTGACCTGACTTCTGAACTAGGAAGCTGATTGAGATGCACCCTGGGTCCGCAGGAGCAGGGTTGAAGACCTTTGGGCTGGATCCCAAATGGCACACTTCATGTGGACTCGTGGTCTCGTGGCCTTAAATTGTGCGTGCTCGCCAAGTGTACGAGTCCGTAGGGTGTCCCATTCTGCATTTCAGTGCTCAGAAGTGTGCTCGCAAGCGCCGCCTTTGTGCCCTCGATGCAGACTTTGGCCAAGCCCGCACTTCAGTTACCTACCCAGGAATCATTGCGAAGTTGCGAACGCCCAATCAGATAAATGAGGGGAGGAGTTTCATGGCATGATGTCATCAAGCCTGTCCCAAAAAACACTCTTGTGTGCCCTCGTGGACTCGAGGCCAGCGAGGCCACCAAGTGTGAACTCAAAGGAGACACACAAGGCCGGAGTGTGCCATTTGGGATCCAGCCTTAGTATAACTCATAACTAGGGCTTGACATTAACACTCCTATCAGCCACTTTGGTGGGTTGAATTTTATATATAATATATCCATTTTTCAGTTGTAGTCTTTTAAAAGGGCATCTGAAATAATAAACTACGTGTAATGTAGTTTTGTCAACAACAAAAAATTTATACATATCGATACTGAAATATATATTTTTTTCAGATACTTTTTTACTGCAAATAATGTTTGATCTGAATAAAAGAATGATTCATCTCAATATGTTTTTTTCTGAAAGCCATATGCAGAACATAAATGGGAAGAACAGTTCAGGAACCAAGAAAAAGTTGGACAACACCTTCTATTAAAAACGTCAGTTTTGCTCAAATATTATGGAGACAAAAAATTCTTTCGTTTTTTTTATTTGGAACAATGTGCACTCTCCGTATGAATCTTGCACAATAAGACTGTTTTAAGAAAGAAAATGGGATTCTTTGTGTCTGGTCAGTGAAAGCCGTACAGGATAAGCCTGATGTTGCAAGTGCAAAATTGTCTTAAAAGGTCTCTTTCTGTCTGTAAACATAGTTATTAAATGGGTAATTCCACACATTTCTCCTGTTTGTTCAACCAGAACCCCACTTTTTATGCACCTTTCCAACTGCAATAAGTGCCGCGGTTTATTTAGTGTTCTACTCTGCACATTTTGTTGCACATTTTGCAAGAAAAACAAGACAAGGCACTATTTAGAACAGAATGAAAATCCCTCCGTGCACCTGGCATGGCTGCCAATGGTAAATGAGCTGAGAAAAAACTCATCATCTGTCTGCCGTTATCATTAGCAGCAATAATTATGTTTACAATGCCCCCTCATCATCTGTGGGAGCTGCGGCGCAGATGAGAGAGCCGTCCCCCCGTGAGCGCTGCGGATGTTGCGGTTTTGAAGGACAGCTATGATCTTTGTCTTTCAGATCAAGCTTCATGTTACTCTGCCAACTCTCACATCAACCTGCTCTCTGATCTCACAGAGACACAAAGTGTCTGACAGATTCACTCACAATGTATGCCCGGTATTTTACTGTTTGCCCTTGACAGATGGTTGCGGATCCAAGTCCCGCCCGCGGAATGACGTTACACAGCTGAGAGGAGCACAAAAACTCCACTTCAGGACTCGTCTTTGGCCTTTTCTCACTGTTACTGCTAATCAGTTGAATCAGAAAGCATATTGACATTTCGCCACAGAGCACTTCAGTATAACATTAAATAAGTACCACAGAGCCTTCTGCGGTATAACGTTACCGTCTAGCCCACAATAAGCTACTTACCACCGAGGAGTCAGGGGTAAAATATTATCTGCACATCAGCATTACTTATTAATTTGACCATTTATTCTTGGGCCACAACTACAATATAACATGTCACCCATTCTCGAATAAGCAAATTGCCTGGGAAGTGTATTGAATTACACGTTCCCCCTATTTACTGGAAAAACAGGTCTTGTAGAGATAACAAGAAAGGCGATATTTGCTATAGCCTACAGTCTTTTGATGTCTTGCGTTACTTTGTCAGATAGGTCAAGTCTCAAGATCAGCTCAGGAGTGAGAAAATCTGCTATGATGTCTTTGTTGTACTCCTTTTTAACGAAAAAGCCTTTTGTGTTTTAGACTTGGAGCCTCAATAACCTCTCCTTATAATTTAATATGCCATACTTGTATGACTGAAGCAGGCGTAGCGGCTTTATTCATTCCTTTCTCGACAGCCTGGTTGTTTTCTACTAACATTATGTGGTTATTAAAGTTGCAAACAATACAGCATGTTGTGAATCAACAGACGGATGCGAGACGCTAAAACAGGTGCATGCAAAGTCTCCTAAAGAGGCTAGCGGCACACCTGTTTAAATGCTCCAAATAGTGTAATTGATGTATGCTCACCCAGCGAATAAGTCTGAACTGACATACAGGCAGTGGCGCTCATTTATAACTTTAATAAGGCAGAAATGCATTACACAGTTTCTTCTTGCTCCATCCCCACTAGGCAAGTATTGATGTATTCAGAGAGGACGCTGCCCCCACTGGATGTTCTTGTTTCTTTGTCTACCTAATGCAAGAATTGTTTTTATTTGTACTTTCTACAGATAGTGATGGATACTGTTGGTGAGATGCATATTTATAGGTACCTGCAGACAATCCAATATTTTTTTCCTCATTAAAAAGTTTTTTAAATAGTACTTTTTCAAATGTTTTAAATTAAGTATATGTGTGTGTATATAATTATGTATTATTGTACATGTTATTTAACTAATGTCATATATATATATATATATATAAATAGAAAATTGTATTTGAAAAATAGAACATTTAAAAATAGTTCAAATTATATATAAAATATTAACATATATAATATTTATAAACAGTATATATATATATGTATAAGCAGATTTTTAGATATTTATTGTAGTTACTATTTTTATATTTTATATAAGAAAGTTAAAATTCTGATAGATTAATGTTCTATATATAATTTCTATAACTTTCTATAAAATGTGCGTGTGTGCGCATTAAGATGAATGAAATTGTGCTCCATTCTCATTTCCTCAAAATCCATTTGATATAAATGCATTTGATATAATCTAGCTGGTCATTAGTTGGTCAAAAATCCTGTTCCAAAACACAGCTACCATCTTAGACTTTCCAGTTTGATTTATTTTAATTCCAAATGACTTGTTTAACTGAAATGGAGATTGTAGAAACACATTCCAGGTCAGCCATTGGAGATTGTTACCTAGCTGTGTTTTAATGTCTTGCCTTGACTGATGGCTAGGAAAAGCTCTTAGACGAGCCTCATCTCCAGCGCTCTGTTTATCAGACACATTGAGTGGAGAAAACACATGGCTCAGTGGCCATATGCTACATTACATCCATTATGGCGTCTGGATAGAATACTGATGTTGATTGAACTCGCACACACATACACACACGCACACGCCAATAATTGCATCTTATTGTCAGTCTCTACTTTATGGTCTCATTCCAATACTGCTGATGAAACAGTTCAATTAGTTTTTGTCAGTTCATTTAAAGCTGAGTAACATTTTATTGTCAAATACGTTCTGCTCTCTGAGTAGGAGAGACAAAGCCCTGGCAAACATCACCAGATGGATTCGGGTGGCCAAAAGATTTCAGGGGTATGACGATTAAAAATGTATTCCCGTCAGAATCCGACTCCAAAACGCATGATGATCCTGGAATAGAGGGTGAGAGGTCAAAGGTCAGAGATTAGTAAAGGAAGTTGGTAAAACAAGACACACTTTAGTAAGATAAAAGGGACTGTCGATGCATCTTATTTGTAACAGAGTTTTGATCATTTCGCCAGCTCTCAGTGTTGATTTTAGCTTCTTGATGAGCACAACTAAACTTAATGGCAGTGAGAAAGTAGAAAGAATCTATTATATTTCCAACTAGATAATTGGAAACCGTGTAGTTATGTCTTGGAGCCAGCGAAAATGGCCAGATTCCATTTTGCCGTCACACTCCAATCACTGACATCCTTAGGCTAATGTGGAGAAGTGCCGTTGTGGTTTTAACCACTTTCTGTCTTATAAAAAGCATTACGGTTGGAAAGTTGATTATTAAGACTAGATTTTCACTTTCTCCTGAGAGAATGCAAGAGGTACTTACCCATGCAAAACTATAGGGTGTGCTGAATGGTTGCCTGGGGATTGCTATGCGGTTGCTTTGATTGGTTTTTAGCATGTTGCTAAGTGATTAATTACAGTCCCAAATATGAATATAGATATTCTGGTCTATAGATAACATGAATTGCTCACTGCATATTTTTTTCTATTATATATGTATATATGAACGAGTCATTGAATCTTTGATAACGAACTGATTCTTTAAAAAAAAATTGTCATTAACCATTTAAACGTGATGCTCTCTGCATGACTTCTGCTATATTTAGCATCATACGCGTTTTCCTTACAAATGGCATCTTGAGTAAAATGAACATCCTCTTTTGTTTAGTCACAGGCTATTGTTCACGGAAACTAATATCCCTGATTCATTTATTTTGTTCACAAATGAGAAGAATCATTCAGACATGTCTCATTCTCATTCTTTTCCCCGCCATTGATGGAATTTTCTGTCATTTATGGGATTTTCCGGCAATCCATGTTTTCACTGCTATACGGTAGGGGGCGCTATGACACATCTTCTTAAGTAGTGGTCCTCAATGGGGGCGGGGGCGGGGGCGGGGGGGGGGGGGGGGGGTGTTAGAAGCAATTTTGATGATTGTGTTATTTTAAATGCATCTGTTTACATTATGCTAGAGCTTGTTTCTGCTTACTCTTTACATGTCTTTTGATCAGGAGATTCAGTACTCTTTCAGAAGATGCGTAATAGCGCCCCTACCGTACGACAGTCAAAACACAGGAAGCCGAAAAATTCTGTCCATGGTGGGGAATGAGTTAAGAGCAATGTTTTGATTAGTATAAGATATAATTTATAGACTTTTCTTATTCAAATGAGATAGGAGAAAACATTTAAACCCAGAAACCATTATGCCCATCTGAAGAACCAAAGAATAGTTGAACTCAAATGATTCTTGATAATGAATGCAAAACCTTTATTTTGAACAATAATGGTCTTCTAACATAAGGTTCCTTTCTATTGAATGCATCTTATCTGTAACACAATGGAAAACTGTAAAAAAGATACCTAACATATGAATATCTGGCTGTTTGTTCTTTTTCTGTGTTTTCTTTTCTCGTCATGCACTGAGTGAGGTCACTTTGACACCGGTTATCTCTCTCACCCCTCCTTCTGAAACCCTGATCGTTTTGTGAAACTGTTAGACGACGATTCGTTTAAAGACTCCAAATGACCCTGTGTGTCTCCATGAGACTCATTCCTTCTCTCCTTCTGTCTCCCTCCCCTGGCCCCTGACAACTCTGATGGCCGATACTTACACACACACACACACACAGTGGATGGCTCGGATGGGTTTTCTGCTGGCGTAATGCGCTTTGTTGTGTAAAGGTATCAATCAGAGCGGCGCAGATTATTAGAGTGTCTGAAAGAGATCAAACAATGTTGCCGTCTGCCCCCCCGTGCGTCTGATTTACCGAGCGTCTGATAAAGTACTCCAGCTCTCTGTCAGGGCCCAACATGACGGCCGGCCGCACTCGCCGGATAAATTATTGCACAGCAAAGCCATAATGTCTTTCCGCCTAGCAACTATAGCGGCCCGCCGGCACCCGAGAAAGACTGCCTGCCATAATGGCGTTGAGTCCAGGGTCAACATTTACTGTAACTAAGGGGTTGAAACACACTCCCACATCTCATCTTCGTTCCTAATTTTTAGGTGCTCTGCCGTGCGACCCGTTTTAACCTCACGGAATGGCTCTAACAATTTGCATATCAATTGTAGGTCCGTGGAACGTCCTGTAAATGATCTGAAAGTCTATTCAACGTCCTCATCTGATTAATTAGTTCACTATTACTGTTGCTCATACTCAGGGTTAGTGATTTGAACGAACCCCAAGTGTGAAACCCCACATGAATCGGCCGGCAGAATGAGAGCTCAAATTATGCGGCCTGTTGTTGTTATATTTCTAAGCACTTGGACTTTTGGCGGATACAAAAAAACATACGAAAAATAAACCAAATAATCCGTTAGTAATCGGATTGATGGCTCAATCGGACTGAAAAGCCTTCGTGTAAACACCTTAATCGAATCTTAATTCGATCTCATTGAAAGGGATGGTTTATTCCTTTTCTAATCCAATCAAGAGAACATGTAAACACTTGATCGGATTGAAAACCGAAACTGAAAGGACTGCGCATGTGCAATGCGTTGACGTGTGGAACGAGTTGTCCTTCCTGTTGAATAAAGTGTCCCGTCATCCTAAAATTCTCCTTTCACCCAGCGTCTGTTAAGTGGAGCAGGACAACGTCCCAGTCCTTGTTTCGGATTCTCACATGTGACTCGGGGAGGGGCATTTACTGGTTGATATGGTTCACAATGGTTCATATGCTCATTGTCTCCAAATTATGACCAGAAATGGATAAATATGAAGTCTGCTGTTTAAAACAAATAAAGAACCAATGTAGTAGAATGGTTATTATGCGCAAACAGCAGGAAAATAAAAAATGAATCATGGGTCTTGTAATTTTCATTAAAAAATTTAAGGTGATAATTAAAAATGTTGTGTATATTTCATTAAGAAAATTGTGGTTAAGTGTTGTATAGAAAATATTGAGAACATTTCACTAATAAAACCAAGAGATACATTTACTAATTTGTTTAAGAAAACATACACAATTTTGAGGCTTGAATTGAGTTGATTAAGCTGATCAAATTAAGGAAAAAAGGCTACCAATTTATTTTAAGAGAATTAGCTCAATTATGCGGTTTAATTTAGAGACACCATTGTTAGTTCCCAGCATGCTTTGCACATGGCTGGTAATGGAGAGGAAATATTGAAATTAAGTGTTATTTTATGTGTTTTTGAGTAAAGGGAAACATCTGTTCATGTTTAATGTTCAGTTATGTTTGGCATTTGAAAGAGTTTCTATTATGTTGAAGTTTTGATCATTACCATTGTGCAGAAGAGTAGGGCTTATAGTAGGGTTGTGAATAACTGCATGTATTGATACTCTGAAGCATGTTGCTTTGTTTGTTGAGCAAAAACTTTGCAATAATGCTAGCAGAAGCAAGTTTGGTGCTGTGCTAGTGGCATAAATTCTTTTAATAATGCAATATAACTCAAGTCAAATATAAACAGGTTATTTTCATTCGCTCTTTAACTTAAAATAAAAAAGCATATTTCACTAAAAATATTAAATTCATTGTATCATAGACTAAATAATTAAGGGGATTTTACATGATTTATTCAAGTAGATTCCATGAAAAAAATCAAGCCTTAACTGCTCAAAAATATTATGTGTAATATTGTTACCATAATTTTTTTTTATTAAATAGCAGTAAAAAAATTTACAGTGTATATTAGTGCAGTGTGCGCATGTCAAGCTTGTGTCATATAAACACACACATTAACCCAATCACATGTTTAGTGTTTATGTAAACACATCAATCGGAATGAATTTGGGGGACTGCCCTGGTGGCTAGTTCCTTTAACCCAGTGCCCCGGCTCCTATAGCCCTATAGAGACTTAACCAATTCTCTCGTAATTCCCTTTCAGTGTGTTAGCTATCATAGAGAACAACTTAGTAACCACCTAGCAACAACTAGGACCACCCCAGCAACTGCCTATAGCTACAACTTGGCAGCCACCTCTATGGCCCAATGAAATCCATTTTATTTATTTATTTTTGTAAATTTTTCTGGAATCCTTTTTTTTTTTTTTTTTGAATTCTAGATTTCATTTTATGGTTAAAATAAAGTTTGGTAATTAAAAACTCTAATTAATTGAAATCATGAAACTTACCGAATTTAGCAACAATTTATTAGACGTTTAACAATTACATTTAGTGAGACGGCAGATGCTGAAAACACCACGAGTGTCACATGTGCTCGAATATGTGTAGCATATTTAAATAGCAGTTGTTTTGCACTATTCACAGTTAATATCGCGGTTTGATTAATGTACAATTAACGTACAGCCCTACTTTTGATAAATAAATCCAAAATGTGCCAAATTCCGTGACATTCTGAGCTAACTGTATATTCCATCTTTTATGACTCAATTCCGTGATTCTATTCGCATTTGCGGAATTTATAGACCCTATGCACAGAGAAACAAGTGCGCAGCCATCTTTAGAATTTTGTCTTTAAACTTCCATCTTCGCGGTAGCTCTGTATATTTCTATGGCATCGCTGTCAAGGAGTAATTAACGGATTTAGTCATTGTAGAGTTGAATTGTAGAATTTTCATGAGCATTGTAATGTTTGAAGTGGATGTCATAACAAATGCCAGTAGAGATTTTAAAACAAGGGGTTTATTCATAAACCCGTAAGATCTTACCTTCATGCTGTGGAAATAAAAAATGGAAGACACAACTTAGCGAGCGCAGCGCTGAAACTAAACTTTAAAAAGTAGTTTGCATAAAATAGTTTTTATGTATAATATAGTTAAAGATATACTCTTTTTTTTTTTTTTTTAGTTTCACCACCAAAGAGATTTGTTTGTGCATTCATTTGACCAGAGATGTCTATATGATGTCTATTTGTTTCTGGTCTGCTGTCTTGCTAATCGCCGCAATCACAGTTCTTTCCTGAAAAGTCTACCTAGCCTTATTAAATAGCACTTTAACTGTGATTCATTCAAAGGTTCCTTTTAAAATGATGAGAACTATGCAAGTCCTTTAAGTTTTGCTTAAAAAGGTAAATGCATGATGCATTTTCTGATGATCAAATGGGTTTGGCGGGTCAGCAGAATAAAGAATAAGAAAATTTAGAGAGTGGAAGAATGGTATGTATGTGTGCTTTCATTCAGTATTTCTTTTGTTGTGAAATAAACTAAGCTGATTTCTCATAAGGCTTCAATCTGTGTTGACTGAGATTGAGAAAGCATAGTCTCTGTGCAAAAACTTAAATTGCAAAAACTGAATTCATAGTTATTAGAAAACTAATGCATAGCATCAGTAATACTATTGCATACTGCAACCTTGAGCCATATTTAGGTACAAGAATTTCATAGAAAATTGGGAACCACCCTAAAAACATTCATCATGGCGTCTACTTTGGCATGTGTAAAAATCGAGTGTCATAAAATAGTTTCAAGCACTTGGAGGAAATACTTTCAGAATATGTGAACTGATATGAGAGTGCTTGACTTATTCATTTTGCTCTAGAGTCTTATGTCACTGCCACGTTACAATTGCATTGTAAAAATCTCCCCGCGGGACGTTAATTGAGCATAAAGCATATTCAAGTTAGCTGACATCAAAGCAACTGGCCCGCACTCAGAGATAAAATGAGCTGTCGATCAGCAGAGCGGGATTTTGTCCATTTTCAGAATTTTTCAGCCTTGCTTTGTTTCTGGTCAATTGGTAATTGTAAGATATCAGAAACTGCCTTTTGGCTAGAGAAGGGCCCTTAAAACCTTTCAAACTAAATTGACTTTTTAGCAACTGCAATATAACAGCTGACCTATATATATATATATATATACCATCATATGAAAAAGAAATGGAAGGTCCATTTATCCCAACGTTTCATGCTAAAGCACACAGATCAACCATCACCGAAATCCAAGAGAAAAAAGAATGAGAAAACAAGAAGAAAGAAATAGAAATTTTCACAGTGAAAGTCTTTTGGGACTGGGACAAGAAATTGCGAGATAAATAAGACAGTGAATGACTCGTATATGAAACATAACTATTTGATGTTCTTCTTCAGTTCTTTTATTTTTTTATTTATTTTTTACTTTCAATGCCATTTTACCAGCCAAAGTGTGGGGTCACGAAATTCACTCTCGGTCCGAGCCATCACGGGAAAGACACGACTGCAAAGAAAAGAAAGTGCCATGCAGCTAAAAGATAGATGCTGTCAATCGGCACTGATGAATATTTAACTTGTGTTTTATCCATTAGAGCTTTTTTCATGAAAAAAAAGAGTATTATACAACACATGCTGCTGTGAGAGCAAGGTTGGTGGACCGTATAATGTAGGAGTTTCAACTATATTCTCCTTCTACCCCGTTTCCTCCAGGACAGTATCGTGATGGATCGGGTTCTCAGGCCTGTGTTTCCCCTGATTCAAGAGCCAAATGATGAACTAACTACTCGACGTCCAAAAACAAACAATTGCAATTACATCTGGATCCACCAGTGAAAGAAACTTCACCTTTAAAGTCACCATGAAATCAAAATGGGCAATTCTTTGTTGGTCATCAAAAAAACAAGGTACCGTTCACTCCCATTATAAAGCTTGGAAGAGCCAGGATATTTTTTAATATAACTCTGATTGTTTTTGGCTGATAGAAGAAAGCCATGTACACCTAGGATGGCTTGAGGGTGAGTCAATTATTTTGGGGTGAACTAACCCTTTAAACATTCAAGTATTATGTAATCGTTCCTCTTTATATAGAAGCTTTTTAGCAGTTCTTTAAAAGTGAGTCTAGAACCCCATTGATCCGCTTTTTTTCTCTGAGAGTGATCTAGTTGTTGTTGTTGTTCTGAAAACATTATCCTGCCTTCCAGACTTTACATTAGTAGTTCCTGCCTGGAAGCTGATTTAAAAGCCATGCTTTTCCATCCCAGAACCTCTTTTTCTTTGAGGGAAATGCGGAATGAAAATCTGTAGAAAAGCAGCCTTTCACCCAGTACTTTCTCTTCTTACTTATCTCTCTTCGAGCAGCGCCATCTCTATTGTAATGATGCAGCTCGTAACAGCCCTTGGACTGACCTTTCTTTAATTAACTGCATCTTGATGAGCGGATCTACATAGAATGTGAAGGTTAATTAATGAAGTATCACTGCTAGTCTTAAAACCATCACCTAATGGATGACAGCTGGGCCCACCACTCTGGATTTTACCAGCCAACTCATTAGCAACTCCGGCCCGATTGACGGCTCTTCTTTTGGTCTGCGGACCATGAGCAAATTGTATAAAAAAAAAAAAAAA